>VDFB02200410.1:0-18395 GCA_007258455.2 Sequoia sempervirens
ATAATATGCTGCTCATTTTATGAATAGTTGCTGCTCACTACTACTCATTTTATAGTTCTAAACAAATAATTTAAAGTAAGTTAAATCTCGGATAGTTGTTGTTTTATTTTAAAAAAATATAATTTAAATTTGTTTAAATTAGCAATAGTTTCTACTTATTGTATAGTCCTAAATTGAAATAAATTACATTTATTTAAATTTAGAATAGTTGCTGCTAAATCCCATTTTAAATAATGTAGTTGTTTTATGTAGTAAAACTAGTTGCAAGAAGAATATAGTTCAAAAGAAATTAATGGGTAGAGTTTCCTACAAAGTTAACAAATTGCTAGTATGTTATTTAAAGGCTTAAATTAGTAGTTGAAAAACAAGAAAAAAAAATACCAAAATCTTTGCTATCAGCTAGCAGTGAGAGTTAGATCAGAGGTGAAAGTATCTATAAAATTATTGAAAAGAAAATTGGGGGGGTAAGATGAACAATTGATTATGTTATAATGGATTGTGAACCCAATCTCTCATAGCTCAGCTCTTAGATAGGCATATATTCCATCCGCAAAGTTGACCTGAGAAGCATATCAAACTGCCTTGTGGAATTATGCCCAACCTTCACGGCACACTAACTCCTTGCTTTGAAGTCCATATATCAAACCTCTTCAGCAAAAAGCATGGTGATAGAAATCACGGGGAGCACAGTAATATGACTAAGTAGAGCCCTATTTTATTGTATATACTCTTGCTTGGTTTGGAAAGTAGCGTAATGTGTAATGGCATAACCTTGCAATCAACCTAAAGATGTTGCCACTGTATGGTTGTTGTCCAGATTCCAATGCTTCATCAATGGAGTATGGGCACGATCTAACTTTGGGCTAAATAAGAAGATTTGCAATCTAAGTAGACCAACCTCTTATTGAATGTCCTACCAAATAATTTAGAAAGACGAGAATACCTAGATTGATCCTGAAGCAATTGCATAGAAATTGAGGTGATTTAATAAGGCGGAGACATTGCATTATTTTCTTGGTGGAAATTTTTAGAGAAAGGTATGATCACCGTGCAGCATTTAATGAAAATAAATCTGAAAGTCACCTTAGGCGTAATTCCCTGACAAATTACTCTCACCCATCTGAAGTAATGCCATTTCGACTTGAAGTAGTGTGAAGGTGACCTAACCATATACAAGCTTGTCATTTCCACATATACACCTTTCCTTACTGCATCGAGTCTTGTATCGCTATGGTAATCATACCGCCTTAATGCCAAGCATGTCGATAAATGTTGAGCTCTGTCAGTGTTCTTGAGAGGAAATAATAATTAAAATAATCTTAGCCTTGAAGGTCTTTCTGAACAATGAAGGTCTGCTGGAAATAAATTTTGTCAGTGTTCTCGAGAGGAAATAATAATTAAAATAATCTTAGCCTTGAAGGTCTTTCTGAACAATGAAGGTCTTCTAGAAATTAATTTTTGTCCAGCATAAATCTTTCTGGTGATTCAAATCACCTTGCCTCATCTATGATGCTCTTGTTTTTTTTCACCACCAATTCACCAGCATTTAAATGTAGTTTATTGACATTTAAGGTCTGCAACCATGTAGTGCATAATTCAAATTCAGGGGAAACTAAATGCAGTAGATGTAACAATTAACCAAGAGTATCACAAAATTAATTTCAAGTGGTTATTTATCTATGGGTTAAATAGACGATAATATTTTTTGGATTAAATAAAAATACAATTATCAAAATCTTACTGTCAATTAAGTTTAAATAATTTTATCATCATTATTATTATTTTTGAATCAACGATATAAAGCAAAATAAGGATTATGTTCTACGTTGTGTAAAGATAATTCTATATCCAAAAGGTGGAGATTATTATTAATATAAATAAAATAGAATGGAAATAAAATATAATAAAATAACTTAATCTTAATAATATTATTAAGAGAAGTCTTAATCAGGCAACAAAAAAATCAATAAGGATAAGTTAATTTAACTATTTATTATTATTTGAAGTGGATAATAATATCAATATTTTGGTGAAATGATAATAATATGAATAGTGGTGAAATGGGTATTGACTATTAGTATTATCACTTTGATTAAAGAGTAATTAGACTGATTTTGTTAATCCATTGTTAAAAAAAGAACACTATTAATTGATGATAATCAACAACTCTAGTAATTAAACTTGGACTAAATGCAGTCATTAATAATGATATATTGGTGAAATCACATCATTAGGGTTATTATTATGATTAAGTTTTAGAAATGCTATTAGTGTGTCGAAAAGAGCTCAACTCGCTCTCTTAATAATTTAAGGACATAATTGTGATTCAGAGTACATGGCCAAAAAAAAAAAAAAACTGTTGGGTTTTCTAACAAAAATTATGGGCATGAGAATGTGCTCGGAAAAGGTAAAGTACAAACTATGATCTCTAAACCAAGAACAAAAATTTCCATACATTGTCAGTAGAAGCAAAGATGACATTAAATTCTCACTAAAATTGAAAAGTAAAATCTTAGATCTACTTATGACACAAACAACCATTGCTGGAAAGACCATCCATCTTCTAATAAAAGATTATCCATGGCTCATTATACACTACAAAAACAACTTAGAACCAAAATATTAAAACAAAGAAGATAGTGTGGTGTACAAAATAGTGACCCTTAACAATTTCACACTATCTTCTAGCTCTCCTAAATTATTGGACCTAATTACATCCCTAATTTCATAAATTATGCATTACAAAGACTTTATATCATTTTTTGACAAAGTTGGGAGCACTGAATAAATGTGAATAATTAATGTTATGATCTAGACACTTAATGTCCTAACAGATATGGCTAGGACCCATATTCCCATGGGCATATGGGTCCCCCTATCCTTGTAGGGATGAATTTTTAATATGTTGGTAGAATTTTAACATTTAGAATTCATTTTTAAATTTTCAACTTTTGGAATTTATTTTTTGGGAAATTATCTAGAACAATTCCATAAAAATACCTAGTTAGTTTACCATTAAAAATCTAAGGAACATTATCTAACATTCAAGAGGAAATACTATTGTAAAGAGAAATTCAAGAGTAGCATTATTAGAGTTTATTGTAGCAATTCAAGATCCAACATCATGTCAAATTCTATGTGTGTTGATGTTATTATTTTGTGAAGGCTAACATTGTTGTAGGTCTCCAAGCATCCAAGCATTTTGTTGGTTCCCAAATCAACAAATGCAATGAATCCTAAAGAGTAGCCACTCTCTCATATTCAGACTTAATGGGTTGATATGACCAACAAATGGGAGAGTGAATAAAATACCCCTTTCTCCCCTGCATTTCCGGCTTTGTTAAACCTGGGAGGGTGATCCCAACAATATATTTATAGATACTTGTGTGTTGAAGTACCAAATACACTATAAACATATGTTTCTCCTTTAGATGTTTAATAGACACAATACTATAAAGGATTGGTTGAACTCTACAGTAATTCCTAATTTAAACATGAGAGATGTAACTCATTAAAGTCCTCACACAAACAAGTTGAGATTGATATTTGATTTAAAAGATGGCCTGTTGTTGTATTAACTAACACATGTAATATGAATAGCACACTTAGATCAGTACCTCATCCTTGGATCAGAGTCTACTCAAACACATACATAATCTGATAACAATTTTCACACTTGACAATATATGAAGCTCTGAAATGTTTCATTACAACATTTCAGCATTGTGTCTTAACATTTACTTCTTACTAGCATCCTATCACTTGATTCAATACAAACTTATAGCCATATTCAAGAACCTACATTAATTCTTTGAATTAATAAACAAGAATAGAACCATACGTAAATCTGAAAATGATAGAGACAAATAAGACAATCCTTGATTGTATCATTCATAATCTGTAAAACCAGTACATAGGAGAGTAAAATAGTCTCAAACTTGAAACATTCAGCATTATTTGGCCAGTATTGTACTCAAAATCACATAAATATTGATAGACTCAGATCCTAAAACTTAACTCTAAAATGCTCTGTATTCACACTATAGTGTTCTTTGTGTTAAAATACAAAACAACCTCTCTCAGAATGAGGCAGAAAGACAACATTTAAGGAAACACAAAAAACCCGAAATTCTCATAAGAAGAAGACACTTGGCACATTTAGGTTCGCTGATCTTCAACTACATTTTCTTGTAGAACAATCTTCAACCTGCTCTTTGTTTTATTTCTCCTCACTGCATTTCCCTGGAACAGAAAAATATTCTCTAGCCCAAAAAATGATCATCCCTCTTTGTTCTCCCATTGAAAAATACCTTTACTTTGAAAAAGATTTTATTTCCCCCTTGTTCATTTTTCACCCATCTGTGTGAAAATGGTCCTCTTTGTAAAAACTAATCTCTAGCAAAATACTTTGCATAGTGAATAAAATATTCACTTTATAAAATTTATTTCCCTTGCTTTCATTACTTTCATTTATGTTTAAAATATTCACCTCTTTATGGAAATATGAAGGCTACAATTGCTACATTTTCAGACAAATAAATTTTATTTAAATCAAAATGTTCACCTGCAACAAATAAAACTTTATTTTATTTGTGAAAATTTTACTCATAGTAGCCACCATCGCCAATCGCAGATTTGAGGAGGGAAACTCATAAGAAATTAGCGATGAGCGAAGTTAGGGAGTGAACCATCACACATTGCTCATAGGATGAGAAAAAATAAAACAAATCAACTATGGGAGATACATGTTCTACAGCTTCTCGATGAAATCTAGAGGATTTAATTATTTTTTATTAGCTCCATTTACCCATGCAAATATATTTCACTTCTATTTTTACTTCCCATCATTTAATATCTTCATTAATTTTTTCCATAGTTCGAGGGCCCACTGCTGTCGTGCACAAACTTTGAACTTTTTTTGAGACCATCGCACATCTTTGATGCGAGAAGAGAAGATAAAATGAAATCAGTGATGGGTGATGAAACATCACTCCATGGCTGATACATTTTGGAAATGACAACACAAATCAGTGATGTGCGATGGAAACAACAACCATCGCTAATTGCTAATTATTTTCTTCACTCAGGACTCAGAATGGCAACATGCGATGAACTTCTATTTTGCTTCAAAGCCTTAATTTAATCCACCCAAATGAAGACTCATCATTGTAAAACATTGCATCTTTGACTTGTTGCTTCATTTGAACTTCAAATTGGCAGTGGGCAATAAGTTTTGTCGTGCAACTGTGAAATTCGTGAAAGCCACGTTTGGACCAATCAGAAGCAAGAATTAAACTTACTTGTCCCCTAGAACATTTGAAATGCACTTTATAATTTCCTCAAATGCATTTTTCATATTTACATAATGTTTAAAATATTCAAAAATATTTTAAACATAAGTATTTGTAACTTTAGAAAAATGCAATTTTTAATTATGCCTATGGCCCAAATGGAGAAATTTCACTGCGCACAAACGGTGACCCCTAGAGCCAAGATTTTTCGCTTGCAGCCATAATCAATTATTTAGAGTAAACCCATTTCCTCAAATTTTTCCCAACCATCAAAAATTAGGTACCTCTATAAACTGGCCCCTGGGACGTGTTTGCCACACCTAAAATGCATTAAAATAACACATCATGTGAGCTCTATTTTTTATGATAATGGAGCTGAAGAGATTTTAGACAAAATAAGGGTTGTGATTATATTTTCAAAATTTGAAACTTTTTGGGACACAATTTTCTGCTATTTTGCGATCAGAAAGCAATTAAATGACCCATCAAAACTTATCCTGGAAGCCTGAAACTAAGTAGACATGTAGACACTTGACCCAAGAATTCATTGCAATAAACAACATGGAAAAATTCTTCCTAAGGTGAAAGATATTAAATACCAAAGTTTCCTACTTTGAAAAATATCAAAACAACTTTTGTGGGGCTGCCACTGGAAACATAAGCTCATCTAGGTACACTAAGAATGTGTGCAAGAAGGATTTCCTTGAATCATCATTCATCACAAGATATTAAAGTTCAAACTTGACCTCCTTGAAACATTCTGAAAATGTAGGTGCAAAACAGAGAAACATGCATTTGCTTTTGGCCTGGTAAAAATATCAAATTTGATCATGGGGCTTTGAAATCAGACCAGGGAGTACATTAATGTAAGGAGAATGGAGAGAAACAATCCTTTCAGCATGACAATCAACAGGCTTTGAATTGTGACCCTCCAAAGTAGGTCACTTGGGAAAATTTTGTAGGTGCACTTCTGAGTGTGTAAAGGAAAATATTTCAACATGGGCCTTACTGAAGCACTCATCTGAATCAATACTCTACTTTGTTCACAAGTTGTGCAATACTACATCGCACACATGTAGGTGAAACACCATACATGTCATATATCTCTTCAACATTCACAAACAATCTAGTTTGCTTCACCACATTCACATATTGTATTCCTTTTCACATACTCTCACTATCTTCTAACCTTTGGTGTTGATCTCATATATAATATCCACATCGGGTGTGACTTCAATTAGGTCGGCCTAATCAGAAGTAACACACAATATTAAGCATTTCATCCTCAAATCACTTTATTCATGCTTAGCACCTAGATTTAAAATTCATTTTACATCAAGATAGATCAGCAAGGACCTAATATAAATCCCATATAGCTTTTTTTTGCAAAAAATTAAACATGTTAGTGTAATGAAGGAAAATGTACTCGTTGACATTTTCACATTTGTTTGGGGCCTCCTTGTTAGATTGAGCTTAACATGGCCTTGATTTAGTGGTGTAGTGTGTTTAGCACCTTCATATTAGGTCTTGGGCTCTTTTAAACAAAAAGAACTTAATGATACCTTGTTTTAGGTGTTGTAAAGGGTATGTGTACGATCGTCATGGAAAAAAAAGGGCCCTTAAGTGGTGATGAAATTTAGAAAAATAAAAGTTAGGCAACTTGACGTAAAAATTTGAATAAGTTATCTATATTATTTAAAAAATATGTAAGAATAGAATATGTAGCAAATTGAATATAGTTTCTAAACTACTAGGTTTTTTTTTTTTAAATCTATTTGGTGAAAATTTGAAATTTCAATATAGTAGCACTTAAATTTTAGGGAAAACATAAGAAGTAGGTGTCTGTCTGACCACCCTAACCACAATAAAATGATAATATTTTATTATAAGATTTTACATATAAGTAGAGGAATCATGTCTCGATGTGATACATTTTTTTGTAATTTTTTTCCATGTAAATAATTAATTATGAATTTTTTATTACAAATTTTTAAAAAATATAAAAACTCATATGTCTCACCACCTTAAATTCGTCAAAAATTCATAATTTTTTTTTTTTTTAAATCCCATAGTATGCAAAGCATAGAATGAGACACATGTTTCAGATTCAAAAGTTGTGATACCATTTGAAAGCTATAGATGTTTTTTGATCAGCCTATGAATTAGGACTTTAGTCATAATTTAAATAGAAAATCAATAATAATTATTTATTACATTCAAAGTAAAGCATAATTTATATTGGTGAAAAGTTTATAATATTCTTTAAAAACCCTTTTTGTTTAATCAATTTTACTTAAAAAGAGTCATCGGCCATATACCGTACACATACCAATCATATCACCACTTTTTGGCCCATCATGATCTTGCACATACCCTAAAGTGTTGTACCATACTTTCACACCTATCTAGGGTTTTCATTATTAATTAGGCTTCTTTATGCCTTAATTATCCTTATTTTACATCCACAAGCCCTAATTAATACATCTTTTCAAGGATAATCCCAACATAAACCAACATCCAATCATAATTCATGTGTTTTTGGATTGTATAGCCCAGATTTAGTGATCTAAGACTCATACACCACCTTGGGTATATGAGTCCCACCTAATTTATGGGGCCTCAATCTAGATTTCACATGAATCTAAGCATTCTTCAAAAATATGTCCCATAGCTAAGCCTAATGGGACTTATATGCCATTTCTAGCATATGAGTCTTGTGTGGCACAAAATCAAATTTAATTCAAATTTTTGGAGGGATTTTATCCTCCTAGATCTATTGTCATCCTGTAGTGTTGTAATTTTGGTAAATTTGGCATAAAAAAGTACAAATAAAAGGTTATTTCACACATTTTTCACCTAGCAAGTTGAATGAGCATCCTTATAGAAAATTTGTGTAATACCCCTCATGCTACTATTTGATTTTTGACATTCACTGTGGTTTCTGTTTGGCACATTGTGATTTGTGGTTGATACTGTTGCTATTATGTGTGGTAGCTTAGACTATTACTATACTCTTATGATGCCATGGATATTGTGATGACATTTTATTATGATCATTTGATGGAGATATTTGGAATGCAATAGACTATAGAATAGTAATTTATGATGTGGTGTAAAAGTTTATGATGATATGTTTTGGTGAGGGGACAGGTAGCATCACTCGTTCGCGAGCGCCCTGCTACGCTGTGAATCCTCCTCACAATGCTTTGATTTTATGTATATTGTATATCACTTTGTGGATGCAGGCTTTGCAGGAATAAGACTCGATTCCACCTATTTCGGTAGGTCTGGGCGAGCATAGAACCAACCCAACGGCAAGAAGTTGAATATTTGAGGTGACATGAAAAGTAACTCCATACCAAGTTGTCAACAGTCTTGTATCTTTATGGTTTGTGCATATTAGTCTCCTTCATTTGTGTGGTTACATTGGTCTTTGTATGATTATATGATTTGTCTAAAGTAGTGAATGGTCTTATGTGGTAATTTAAATAATTAAGTAATTGGTAAAATAAAAACATAAAATAATAAGTAAATATGGCAATGAATAAATATTAGAAATAATAAAAGCATTGCATTTATTTGGAGTCTCTCAATGGTTGATTTTAAATAAGTAAATATTTAATGAAGAATTGTGGAAATGAGGCATATTTATACATTTGTTTAAATAAAAGTTTATGTTATGAATTTAGAATTTATTTAGTTTTAATTAAATGCATGAAAATGAAAATGTTATATGGGAAAAGCATCAAAATGAAATTAGGGTGAAATATTATTTGATTTTTGAATTATGACCTCTGGTATTCACGGGAAGAGGAATTGAAAGGATTTCTGGGCATGAAATTTATTAAGAGTTTCTCTTTGTTTGAGGGGATTTGGTTCAAATGCTGGGAAAATTCTATTTCCAATCATTTTTTTTCTGCCCTTAGTACTTTTCTATTTTGGAGAATTTGGGAAGAGGAAGGAAGATTTGGATCTGTTGCTAGAAGATTTGCAGCAAAGAAATAGTGCAGCAAGAGGGGGGCAAGGCTTCTACAGTTTGCTGCAAACGTAGGACGCCAGGTTCTACTCTTGTTAATTGTTATTTTCTGTTAAATAGGAATTGCTTTATGTGTGTGAAATTTATATTTAGGGATGAAAATTAAATAATTGTAGAAAGAAAAATCTACTGGGGTTATGGTTAATTCAAGAATGTTTAAATTGGAAAATGTAGAATTGTTATTTATTTAATGAAATTTTTTGGGGTTTCTGAATTGTTGTTGATTAAAAAGGGTTTTATTGGAATCTGGGAACAAACAGTAGTTTGTTGTCTCAAATTGTTTTAAAAAAAATATCTAATAAAATATACATATGGTGTAGGGACAATTTTTATTTCCAGTAAATCTCTGGGTGTGATATTTTGGTCTGTATCTGCATTTTATTAAAACAGTCCTTCTATTTTTCAATTTGGCACAGTGAAATGTACAGTAGTATCTTTTCCCTGTTTTCTTTGAAAAATGTTCTTATCTCTGTATATATATATATAAGGTATATATATATTTATATATATATATATATCTATATTCGAACTTATGAAATTTTTGAGCTAAAAAAAAATTTAAATCCGCCGAAATTTTACATAGTATTCAATTTTTGTTTATATTCATTATCAATGGCTGTGTGTGGGGGTCGGCCTTGGCCGTACCCACCACCCCGCCACCGGTCCGTGGGACAGCCTGCGGACTGTCCACAGTAGTCCGTAGGACTGCCGTGAGCAGTCCGTAGATTGCCACGGCTGGCGGCGAAAATTCCCGTGGCTGTATTCGTTGGGAATAAAATTCCCATATGAATTTTATATGTTAAACTTTTGTTCATTCCGCGAATTTTTATATGGTAATTTCTTTTGTGCGGATGCTTATCTTTATATATATATGTATATATATATATATTTGTATATATTTACATATATATTTATTAGTTAATTTAATTATTCTGTGTTCTTTGATAAAAAATATATATATTATTCGGTTCTGTGTACAATATACAGATATATATGTATTCAATTTCTTTTGATGAATATATTCTGTTAAATATAACTGATAGCTAAACAAAGGCATGTATGTATATATTTTGTTCTGTTTCGTTTCTGATTTAAATAATATTTTCTGTTAATTTAATTATTATTTAGAAGATAAATATTTACATTTAGATTCTGTTTCTTTTCTGATTAAAAATAAAGCAGAAATTGTTACCATGAAAATAATAGTAAAATAGTAAGAAATCTGTTTGGTTGATTTTGTCAAATTACAAATCTTGAGAGGATAATGTTGATAGAAAAATCTAATTACGAAAGTAAAACAACCTTGTTATTTATTCTGGTTTTAGTATGACTGTATTTTAGGAATGGAATTTATTTTGGATTTCAATAAGTTATTTCCTTTATTTATTAACTCTTGTGGCCTTGTTGGGTTCGGACTTGTTAATTTATGGATGTGGGAACCCCTTTTTATGTTAACTCTTTAGTCTTCCAGAGGATGTTGGGTTTGTTGAATTTATATCTTTTTTATCTTGAAGTTCTGTTGAGTTATGTTTTATTAATGGGGTGTACCGAATTATGAGATTTTATTATGGTATTTTTACTTGCGAGATGGTTTATGCCTCGTGTATTACTTTGTTGTCATACTTTGATTGGCATGGTACAACCCCCCTTGTTTTGATGGGTCTCTAGGGAGAGTGGCTCCTCGTGGGGGCCGGCGCCCCGTTTAAGGGGAAGAGCTCAGGATAACCCACGAGTGAGTTAGTAAATAAGTGAAAACCTAATAATTAACTTAGGAGGGTTGGGTTGGGTAGTAATATCATTGCAAGATTTTAAAAATGGATGCCTCGTCTTCATTAGTGCTTCTGCAGACTAATGGAAGGCTGAGAAGGCCGTGGTTGGCAAGGTCGTGGCCTCGTCCTCACGAGAGGTCTACGGCTCCGCATGAGTCACCCTATGGACCGGCGCCTCCAGTTGGGAGGAAGAGCACAGGACAGCCATAGATGGGACCGGCGCCTCCAGTTGGGAGGAAGAGCACAGGACAGCCCATGTAGGACTATGCGATGACACTCTCCCCTAGTTGCCCATGTGTTGTTTTATTGTGTTCCTCTGGAAGTGGGGTATGGGAATTGATTTAGATTGTTGTTTGAATTGATTTAAATTGATTTATAAGTATTACATCTTTAGCATGTATTGTATGATCTCATTTATATTGGGTTTATCATCTTGCATCTTTAGGACATTGTGATTTGATGTTATTGGTTGCTCTTTTTAATTGGTGTATTGTGTGATGGATCTATGTTGGTACTTTTTATTTGGTTGTACCTTTTTGTTGTCATTCTTGGTCGGAGTTACTTCTCTGTCACCTCTTAGCACGGGGGTGGTCGGGTGGAACGTGCTCCGCACACCGTTGGGTTCCCCATCAGCGTTCGTGGCTTCAATCTTATCCAGTTGAAGATTTATTACAGTTGATCTCATTGTATTTTGATAACTTGTATATTGTATTCATCCCACATGTTTGGGATTCATGATGTAACTTTATGGATGATGCAACATTGAAAGATGATGTAATGTAATTATCTACTTTGTAACTTTAATTGGCTATGAAATGTCTTATGGGTTATCTTGTGATAGAATTTATGTATGTACTTATCTTATGATGTCATTATAGCTCCTTTTGATATCTTATGAAATGATGTTTAGTAATGTCTATTTTCAACGTAATCTCGTGGGGGCCCCAAAGGACATGGTTGATTTTGTTGTTATATATGATCATTTAATATTGATATGATGATTATTTATCTTCCTTTTAAAAAAAAAATTATTTGTGCTCTTTTGTTGTTTGTTCTTTGGGGCTTGCACAGCGGGCGTTACAACTTGATATCAGAGCCAAGGTTGCACACGCTGGGGTCTCTGGGTAGTTATGTCCGCTAGGTAACCTTTGCATGTTAGCTCTTGAGCTCATGTGTACCTTTGTCTTGTTGTGCAGAAGCATGCCTAGAGGCAGAGGTAGAGATAGAGGTAGAGGCCGAGGAAGAGGCCGAGGTGGTGGCCGTGGGGCCAAACAACCGAATCCTTCACCACCAAGTTCTCACGGTCCTGAGTCTGAGGAGCAATAGAATTCTCAGAACAATCCATCGGATGGTGGACCGATTCCGGAACAGCTGAGGTTGGATGGGAAGTTGCAGCATCTGCTGGGTGAGCTTCTCGATAGATTCGGTCCTAGACCTAATGGGGATCAGCAGGTTGTGAGGGAAAGAGAAAGGTCTCCAAGGCACAGGGGAGCTTCAGTTGATCAGGATGCTTTATTAGTTGGTCATATGAGGGATTTAATGAGAACTCATCCACCTACCTTCGATGGTTCTGGAGGAGGGTTGGAAGCCGAGACCTGGTTAATTGATTTAGGCGGATGCTTCGCAATGCACCCCTACGGTAGTAATACCAAGGCTCGATGTGCTGTTATGCATTTGCGGGGTTTCGCGTCCACTTGGTGGCAGCTTGAGGAACAAAAGTTGCATATGGATATCAGTATGGTCACTTGGGAACTTTTCTTGGAAAGGTTCAGGGCTCGTTTTCTCTCAGATCATTGGAGGCAGCGCAGGGCAGATGAATTCCACGATCTTAAGCAAATGGCAATGTCAGTAGAACAGTATGAACGTCGCTTCTATGAACTAAAGCAGTATGCAGGGATTAGCCATGATGAAGGGATGTTGGTTCAACACTTTGTTCGAGGTTTGAACGCACGCATCAGTGGTGGTGTAAGGGTCTTCGAACCTAAGACCATGGAAGTTGCTGTCGAGAAGGCTCGTTTGGTAGAGGAAAACTTGGCCATGGCTTTGGGTGGTCATGTAGGAGTACAGATCGGTAATGTACCCGCTCCTAGAGCCGTTTCACAAGGGGGTCAGACTCAGTCAGCAGGACCTTCTAAGAGTCATTTTGGGCCTTCAAAAGGGGGTCAGCAGCAGCAGTCTCAACCAAAGCACAAGAATGTTACTTCCCAGCAAGGTGGTCAATTTCAGTTTCGCAAGGATCGGAACCGGAACCGTACCAGTTTGGGACAGCCTGCGCTGAGTTTTCAGTCCGCACCTAGTCGTGGGAGTTTCCAGCAATCGAATGCTCCAGCCGGGGGAAGAGGTTTTGGTCGAGGTTCTGGATGTTTCTCGTGTGGGCAGCAAGGGCATATTGCTAGGATGTGTCCTCAAAAGAGTGCTTCAGAGTTTAGTCAGAGACCAGCATTGTCCGAGCCGACAGTAGGAGATGCAGGGAGATCTCACCGAGTCTTCGCAACAGTGGATAATCGGCAGGAGGATCATCAGAGCACCGTCATCGAAACTACAAGTTCATTACATAAGTTTAAAATTTCAGTTCTATTTGATTCTGGTGCATCTGATTCTTTTATCTCTCCTTTAGTTGTTGATCGATGTAAACTGGGGGCAATAAAGCAAAGCGAAAAGTGGCAGGTTGAGTTAGCTTCAGGATCTAAGGTTGTGGTTGAGAAGCTTGTGCAAGGTTGTAGGTTAGAGTTACGGGCCATGTCAACTAAGGTGGATCTCAGAATCCTTCCACTTGGTTCTTATGATATAGTTTTGGGCATGGATTGGCTAAGCTCGCATCGTGCTTTGATTGATTGCCGCCGTAAAGCAGTGCAGTGTGTGGATGATTTTGGTAAAGAGGTAGACATTGTGGGTGTTCAGAGGCCTGTCTCTCTGAGAATGATCTCAGCGATGCAGTTAAAAAGGTGTTTTCATCAGGGTTGTCAGCTCTTTGCTATATCGGTTAATGACCTTGAGTCGAAGGATAGTCGGGAGTTGTCTTTGAATGATTACCCTCTTCTTGCAGAATTTTCGGATGTCTTCCCTAGTGAGATACCAGGTATGCCTCCTAAGCGAGAGGTGGATTTCAGGATTGATTTGGTGCCTGGGGCTGAGCCTATTTCTCGGGCTCCTTACAGGATGACCACTCAGGAGCTCCAAGAGCTTCGTCTGCAGTTAGAAGAATTGTTAGCTAAGGGGTTTATCCGCCCTAGTGTCTCTCCGTGGGGAGCACCAGTGATCTTCGTCAAAAAGAAGGATGGGTCTCTCCGCCTTTGTATCGATTACCGGCAATTGAACAAGGTAACAGTAAAGAATCGTTATCCCCTTCCCAGGATTGATGATCTCTTTGATCAGATAAAAGGGGCAAAGGTATTTTCCAAGATCGACCTTAAATCGGGATATCATCAGTTGCGGATAGCAGAGGCCGATATTCATAAAACGGCTTTTCGTACACGATATGGTCATTATGAGTTTACAGTGATGCCATTCGGGTTGACAAATGCACCTTCAGTCTTTATGAGTCTAATGAATGGGGTATTCCGAACTTTCTTGGATAGGTTCGTCCTCGTGTTTCTTGATGATATTTTGATTTATTCTAAGTCTATGGAGGAGCATGAGGTGCACCTAAAGCAGGTTTTGCAGTGCTTAAGGGACAATCAGTTGTATGCCAATTTGGCAAAGTGTGACTTTTATAAGACTGAAGTTCAGTATTTGGGCCATGTGATCTCTGAAGAGGGAATTTTTGTTGATCCTGCTAAAATCCAGGCTATCATGGATTGGCCCGTGCCCACTAATGTCTCAGAAATTCGCAGTTTCATGGGACTAGCTGGGTATTATCGGCGGTACGTTCAGGGCTTCTCAAGAATTGCGCATCCCATCACTTCACTTCAGCGGAAGGGAAAGAAATTTCTTTGGTCAGAGCAGTGTCAGTTGGCGT
This sequence comes from Sequoia sempervirens, assembly GCA_007258455.2. NCBI lineage: Eukaryota > Viridiplantae > Streptophyta > Pinopsida > Cupressales > Cupressaceae > Sequoia > Sequoia sempervirens. The sequence continues at coordinate 15,055 of VDFB02200410.1, forward strand.
TCCAAACCCTTAAGGAGAAACTGACTAGTGCTCCAATTTTGGCAGTGCCGGATCCTTCAGGTGATTTTGTGGTTTGTACTGATGCTTCGTTGGAGGGTCTTGGAGCTGTGTTGATGCAGGATGGGAGAGTGATTGCCTATGAATCTCGAAAGTTAAAAGATCATGAACTCAATTATCCCACACATGACCTTGAATTGGCCGCAGTGGTTCATGCTCTTGTGAGATGGAGGCACTTTTTGTTAGGGCATCGGTTTGAGTTGCATACAGATCATCGAAGTTTGCAGTACATCTTCACTCAGCCGAATTTGAATGCAAGGCAGAGGAGGTGGATGGAATTTTTGTGTGAGTACGATTTTGAGGTTAAGTATATTCAGGGTAAGGAAAATGTGGTGGCTGACGCTCTAAGTCGGCGAAGGCATGAGGTTTCTGCAATGTCTCTTGAGGTGGATTTGAAGAGTCAGATTCTTGCAGCCCTTCCTTCAGATAGTTGGTATTCAGAGGTGAAAGCGGAGGTAGAATCAGGTAGAGCTTTGGAAGGGAAATTTGCTGGTTATTCGTTGGATTCAGATGGTGCTTTACGTTTCTCTGGACAGTTGTATGTACCTCCTTCTGAGGGTCGTCGTACCTTAATTTTGACATAGGGTCATCGAGCGCCTTACGCAGCACATCCTGGAGTTAAGAAAATGTATGCAGATCTTCGTTCACTCTATTTTTGGTCAGGAATGAAGCGGGATATCGCCGACTTTGTGGCTCGATGTCTTGAATGTCAGCGAGTGAAGGCTAAACATCATCATCCAGCAGGATTGCTACAGCCTCACCTTGTTCTGGAATGGAAATGGGATGTTATTTCCATGGATTTCATTGTTGGGTTGCCTATGTCATCTAGACGGCATGATGCTATTATGGTCACAGTGGACAGATTGACTAAGGTAGCTCATTTCTCTCCTGTTCAATCTTCATACACGGCATCTTATGTTGCTAGGGTGTTCATGAATGATATAGTTAGATTGCATGGGATACCACGGAGGATCATTTCTGACAGAGATCCGGTATTCACGTCTGCATTGTGGACATCTTTGCAGCGGTCTTTGGGAACTAAGTTGAATTTCAGTTCTGCCTATCATCCTGAGACTGATGGTCAAACTGAGAGGGTTAACCAGGTGCTTGAGGATATGCTTCGTATGTATGTCATGGATCAGCAATCACGTTGGGAGGACTATCTGTATTTGGTTGAGTTTGCATATAACAATGGGTACCATAGCTCTATTGGTATGGCTCCTTTTCAGGCTTTGTATGGTTGTCCTTGTCGTACTCTCACGAGGAGTTAGGATAGATTGGAGACGAGAGGTGCTGCTTGAAGCAGGATGCGCGGAATGTAATGGAGCAGCAAGTGTCTACTTTGGGAGCATCTTGTAGGCTGCCTGAGATAGACATAAGAATATCTTGGCGCTCATAGAGTTGTCCGGCATTTTGCGGTCCAGTAATCGAGTTTTGCCACGCCCGATGCGTCCATGAGAAAAGAGCCTTAATTCTTTCACGAGGAAAAGGAGTTCGAAGCTTTGCGCCCTCATTTTGTTCCAGGACACTTTGGTGTTAGGAGTGGATAGGACATTTAGCCGTTTAGCTTTTGCCACCCGGTTGTCCACCGAGATCGATGTATTTCATGTTGTTTTACGTTTCTTAGACCATATTTTCTGATGTTACTCATGTTTTGGATTGGAATGCTCTTCAAGTCCGAGGGCGAGGCGTGACATGCTGGGCAGCCGGAGGTGACTTTTGGGAGGACCCGATGGGGCAGGACTGGTGGGACTTGTGAGAACTTGGGCTTCACCCAGGAGGATACCTCTTTCGTGCTCGAGATTCTTATCCTTATCTTTTCACTAGCTTCCGGGGAGTAGCTGGATTTTGGGGGGAGGATGTAATACCCCTGATGCTACTATTTGATTTTTGACATTCACTGTGGTTTCTATTTGGTACATTGTGATTTGTGATTGATACTGTTGCTATTATGTGTGGTAGCTTAGACTATTACTATACTCTTATGATGCCATGGATATTTTGATGACATTTTTATTATGATCATTTGATGGAGATATTTGGAATGCAACAGACTATAGAATAGTAATTTATGATGTGGTGTAAAAATTTATGATGATATGTTTTGGTGAGGGGACAGGTAGCATCACTCGTTCGCGGGTGCCCTGCTACGCTGTGAATCCTCCTCACAATGCTTTGATTTTATGTATATTGTATATCACTTTGTGGATGCAGGCTTTGCAGGAATAAGACTCGATTCCACCTATTTCGGTAGGTCTGGGCGAGCATAGAACCAACCCAACGGCAAGAAGTTGAATATTTGAGGTGACATGAAAAGTAACTTCGTACCAAGTTGTCAACAGTCTTGTATCTTTATGGTTTGTGCATATTAGTCTCCTTCATTTGTGTGGTTACATTGGTCTCTCTATGATTATATGATTTGTCCAAAGTAGTGAATGGTATTATGTGGTAATTTAAATAATTAAGTAATTGGTAAAATAAAAACATAAAATAATAAGTAAATATGGCAATGAATAAATATTAGAAATAATAAAAGCATTGCATTTATTTGGAGTCTCTCAATGGTTGTTTTTAAATAAATAAATATTTAATGAAGAATTGTAGAAATGAGGCATATTTATACATTTGTTTAAATAAAAGTTTATGTTATGAATTTAGAATTTATTTAGTTTTAATTAAATGCATGAAAATGAAAATGTAATATGGGAAAAGCATTAAAATGAAATTAGGGTGAAATATTATTTGATTTTTGAATTATGACCTCTGGTATTCACGGGAAGAGGAATTGAAAGGTTTTCTGGGCATGAAATTTATTAAGAGTTTCTCTTTGTTTGAGGGGATTTCATTCGAATGTTGGAAAAATTCTATTTCCAATCATTTTTTTTCTGCCCTTAGTTCTTTTCGGTTTTGGAGAAATTGGGAAGAGGAAGGAAGATTTGGATCTGTTGCTAGAAGAATTGCAGCAAAGAAATAGTGCAGCAAGAGGGGGGCAAGGCTTCTACAGTTTGGTGCAAGCGTAGGACGCCAGGTTCTACTCTTGTTAATTGTTTATTTTCTGTTAAATAAGAATTGCTTTCTATGTGTGAAATTTATATTTAGGGTTGAAAATTAAATAATTGTAGAAAGAAAAATTTACTGGGGTTATGGTTTACTTTAAGAATGTTTAATCAGAAATTGGAAATTGTTATTTGATTAATAATAGAAAATTTTGGGGTTCCCCGAGTTGTTGTTGATTAAAAATGGTTTTATTATGTCAGGAAACAAGTTTTGTTGTCTCAATTGTT
>VDFB02200411.1:0-15022 GCA_007258455.2 Sequoia sempervirens
TCCAAATTTGTACCCCTCTGCCAAGTTGTGAAAGAACTCAACAAATTTGGAGTAACATGGGACTACTTTCAGGCTGTGGGTATCCTATCATGAAAGTAGACCTCCAGATTATGGATTGGCTCCCCTTTTGATGTCACCTAAACTAATGATTTCTTGAGGAAAGAGTAAAAAGATACAGGAAAATAAAACTTAATTGAAACTTCAAAGGATGATACACCAAAAAACTAACTAAGACCTGCAAATAGTTTATACACATTCAAAACAATGACAAAACCTAGTTTACGCAGCTCATTTTGCATGCATTATTGCATAAGTAATTTATAAGGAGGTTTTACAGCTAAACTCTTAGAAGGAAAATATTTTACAACTAAAAGCATTTGCATTCACTAACACAACTTATAACCTGCAACAATACACTTTTGTGCTAAACAGGTGTTTAACAATGAGACAAAACTACAAGGAAAAGCTAAATTTCACAAGTAATTTGATCAACCACTAAATGCACACACTAAAACATGAAATGAGAAGGCAAATATTCAATATCATTGATTCAAGGTACTCACTGGTATACAAATTTGTCTTTGAGTTACAATACTACTCCTGCTGAAAAGACAGCTCCAGAAATTAAGCTATCACTCTACTGGAAGGAAAGAACTAACTTCAACAATATAGTTTTAAGTTACTTAAGCAAAAAATCAAACAACTCCTTCACACAAGTCCATCTAGAATATTTTGGTCGGATGCAATAGAAAAGGCCAAAAAGAACTTTCTAAAATCACTCCAAACTGTCCTCCACATGAAGCAAGGTCAAGCCAAGACCATAGTCACACTAAAAATGTGACAAAATTGCCTCCAAATAGTCTTTTCCCTCCAAAAATAGTCAAATATATCCTCCCACACTTTCTCCATGTTGGCAAGTCATCACTTTTGCTCACACATGTCTTCAACCTGTTTGACCCACACTTTTGGTGCATTTGGAAAAGGCATAATAAGATAATAATTTGATTAAGTGACTTATAATAGCATCACTAAACCAAATTATTTTACATTTCAAAATGAGAATGCAAAATAATAGGCCCCACCATTCCTTGAATAACATCAACATTTTGCATTATGAGATAACATCAAAATAAACTGATTTGCAAATCACTTAAATAATGTTTTACAATCTGAATAAATGCAAAATAATAATCAACTCCCAATCACTCCAAATTCTTGTAAAATAATTTAAGCCAAGTCAAACCCCACAAGGCATTTGATAAAATTTAACTCACCCCTATTTATGAATTTCAAAGCCATACTTGACAAAAGTGACTTACCATCATCACTTGGTCAACAATTTTCATTTCAAATATATGCAAAAAGGGCAATTATGGTTCGGCCTATGTGAGAGGTTAGAAGGAAAACTTCTAAGTCTTGAAAGACTTTACATTTTCAAAAGACAATGAGAATCACTAAGGCATGGTTTTGGAAATCACAAGGCAAAAATATTCTAAGTTTTGAAAATGCAACCTAAGGCAAAAAATGCCTAAGGCATAAGACCTTAATTCCAAGCCCATGTAGCATTAGTTGTGCTTGCAAAATTTAAAAACAAGGTAAAAATTACCTTTAGTTGGCGTCTATAGGGTTTCTAACCCTAACACAAAACAAAGGGAAAAATGCAAAAATCACATTCATTTCTCCATCGAGCTTCTAGAGAGTTCTTCATCGGTTTATAGGTTTTGAGGATAAGCACTATGAATGGTTTTTGGCCAATTTTACGACAGATTTTTGTGATTTCCACTCGAAAAAAAGAGGTAAGTGTGATTCTTGAACAGAAATCTGGCTTTCTCAATATTTTGAAGATTCACAACCATAATACCACTGCGTCTGTTGCTTTCAAAGAATGCGCTTAGCTTCAAATGGCATATTGTGCCTTTTCGGACAAAGATGGGAAACACATTATTTCATTCTAGGTTTGTTGCATTTTCTTCAACAAAATCTAGGTTTTTATTTATCATAGAAAATGCAAGGAAGTGTGCTCTTTGGCACGGCCAGTGTACTCCATGTTGAATGAAACACATTTTGGTAGCATTTTTTTTGTTTTGATTCCATTCTGGAGCATGTAGACTTTAGAATTCAGATTGATAACACCCTCTTTGATTCTGTTGAGAATTCTCATTTTCCATATTTGCAACATCTTTGATAATGAACAATAAGTTTTCAGCTGTCCTCACACACCTGGAAATTCAAGTTCGTATGCACTGTCAATTGCATTTAAGGATGACCCTGTAGCTTTTAATGGCACTGCTCTTGTTCATTATTATCATATGTTTAAGTGATTTTTCTTTCATTCTCATGCTAAATGAAACATCATTTTGATAGTATTTCCGGTTGCCTCCATTCACTCATAACATGTATACTTTCATTGCCTTCAAGAGGATGTATTCTTAGCTTCATGGTAAAGTAGGAATGGAAAAATATTTCTCTTTAATTAAAAGAACAACATGACTATATTTATTTCATAATTGCAACTATAATTATCATTTCCATTCCTACTTCACAGCTCCATATGGTTGTCATTGTACTTAGACTTTCCATGTTACAAAGAAATAAACAACAATCTTGACTACAGTCCTAGCTCTTCATTTTCTGATTGATCTTGTACAGACATAGCTTGTTTCTATCATGTTGTCCCTTTATCATCACCATGAGATTGTATCTTCTGGGACTGATCAATTGATAATGCATGTGTATTGTGCTATGTTATGGATGGCTTATTTTTCTCAGACATGCATGGACAGTTCATGCATTGACCAAACTATTATCATGGCTATTGTTATATTGTTGACTAGATTACTGTAGCACACCTTTTCATGTTCCCAATTTTGGATACTAGAATTCTGTTATTGTTTTGTCAATACACATATCCAACTCTTTTTTTGGGCTGCCATTTAAAATTCTCATGTTTGCATTTTCCTACATGATTGTGTGGTTGTATCTTTTGTATGACCATGTTTAAATGTAAATGACCACTCACTGCTGATTCCTTCTTAATATGCTTGCTTTGTCTTTAAATGAAAAAAATTGGACTTATTGAAAGGAAACAACCTACTTGACCATTTGAAAAACAACATATGAAAAGAATGATATCATCTTGGATACAAAACTAAAACATGTACAGTACCTTTACCTTAAAATTATTGAATGAGCATCTCTCACTGTTTGATCTTTCATGTGTGGTCTCTTGATGTATATGGTAGCTATTCTGATTGTTTCCTCCATTGCTTCCAATGCATTTTATTTCTACCATTTTGTTCATTGTTGTTTGAAATGCATTGTCCATTGATCCTTGTTGTCCTGTAGCATCAAATGACTGTACTTGTTCCTCTGTTGAGTGAATAATTATCAACTATTCAATGTGAACAGTACATAGCTCCACCCCTTTGTGCCATGCATTCTACCCTTTGTGATGATCATGTTGCCTTGTATGCTTCTTTTTGTGATTTGTTAAGTGACTGCCCTCTATCAGAAGCAATGATGATTGGCAATGTAATTTCAGCTACTCACTTGCATCATTGTCTTTTTTCTTTTTCATTCATGCACTACCAAAGGATGTTCTTTTGAGAACTAGAAGTTTGAAGATTATGTAGAATTCTCATCCTCAAGTTGTGACAAATTATCTTGTTACTTATTCTCTTTCATGAATTATATCACTGTCATATCAGGATGCTCATGGCTCACTACTTTTTGATGCTCTATTCCATTTTGTGGACTTCTATCTCTTTTTATTTCCGTACTTTAATGCTCATGCTCTTCATGCATTAAGATCATTGTGACTGACACAACATCATGAGGCATTGTGTATTGATTGTTTGACACTAAGTGTACACTATAGGGGTACTATATTCTAGCCTTAGAACCTTTGCTACCCTGTAGCATACATTCAATGTTGTTTCCCTTTCATGAGATGTAGCATGCATTGTTGTTGTCCTGTAGCATGATATCATTGTTGTTGTCCTAATTATTCACTTAGGATTTCCTATGCCAACTCTGAAAGGTCATTGAAAGTAAGGCATCATGCACTTCACATTCCACCATATTCTCACTATTATTACTTGCAATCAACCTTTTGATCCCATGTTACTTTGCCCCTCTGAAAGGAATGTCATTTGTAACTTGTCTCCCATACATGGTTGTGAACTTTGTTATGAGTTCTCTACACTCTATTATGATGCCAAATGGCCACTGTCATTAAGGTTTTGAGTTTTCTTCTGCATTGCATTGGCTGCACTTGACATGATTACCAATCAAAGCCTTATCAAAGGTTTTCACTTATGACTGTCTTGCATTCATTTGTTCACTTTGTGTTGCTTCATGTAACTCGGGATGGTTTTAGATAGAACTTTATAGCTCCTCCATTATCTATTGATGGATGCATAATTGAACTTGATGCATCAAAAAAATCATTTGTTTCTTATTATAATGAATCTTAGATCCACTTAAGAAGATTGAAAGACTTATCTAGAAAAGTACTGCCCCTTTTGGCATAATGGCAACCTATTGACCAATTCATTGTGAAAGATGAAGTAACTTCTTTACATAGTTCACATTGTTTGTTGCATCTTTTGAATCTAATAGTGAAATTTGATCAATTGGTGTGATTTCCATATTGATTTAATGCATCAAGAATATGTTTATCATTGATTTGATCCAATTTTTCTCAGTTTCCTATCCCTCCTAAAACATAGAGGGGCAGCATGTTGAGCTCAACCCTGGTAGAATACATTTTACTCACATGTTGTAATTGGCTAAATCCAAAATAGTAACATAGATTTTGTCTTGCTCTTATTTTACTGGGAACAAACAAGACAGATAAACAAAGCATATCATAGGTGTGTTTGGGTACTTTCTTTCTTGTTTTCCTAGACATATAATGTTGTCTATTTTAATGCTTATGGACATCGATTGCATGTTTGTGGATGTTTTGCACATATTAGATCAATGACCTTTCATTGCTCTAACAACACTCTTTTTTTAGATGCAAGAAACCTAGGAGCAGTGAGGAGAGCATCAAATAGAATGGGATAGCGGGGAAGACCGAGGATGATGCGGAGACAAGGCCAATGGGATTGGTCGCTCGAGGGCAATAGTGAGGAGAGCATCAAATAGAAGTAGGACAGGAAGACCGAGGGTGTCTGCGAGGACAAGGCCAACGAGATTCGTCATTCCAGGGAATGACGGGTCCCTTTTCATTTTATGTGCATTTCTTTCTTTTTATCTATAAGCATATAGTCTTTTCTTCATAAGCATTAGAATAGTCAGTCCCTCGGCTTGTGAGGGACATTATATACTTATGATCATTAATAAAGATTACATTTGCAATACATGTTGGTTCTCTTTCTTATTGTATGCAATTGCAAAACTATAATAATGCAATCTTTTTGACAATCTCCTTTATGCACATGAATGAAATTTAGTAGAAAATGATGTATCTTTTAATGTTTAAATAAAAACACAATAATAAGTTACCTAATTTAGTTAGGCTTAAAATGGGGTAACACTTCCAATTAATTGTTCAAAGTCTCTTTTATTTTTTCAATTTGATTTAGGATAATTTTCTTGTGTTCCATGAGGATACCTATGAATTGATGGAGGGGTTTCAAGTTGTTCTTGTATAAGAGGCTCTTCATGAGGGGGTGATTATGAATTCTCAATGCTTCGAGGTGGAGATTCATTCCTTGAGAATTAGAACAAAGTTTTATTAAAAAAACCTATTTCAATCTACATTCTAAATCAAATTTGAAATAAAAAACAATAAAAATGCATACCTCTTCACAATATTTGACCTCTTTGACATGTTGGTGGCATTGAAGAATTGCAAGCTAATAGTGCAAAAAATGGAAGAGATTTGGCGAGCACAAGTTGCAGAGCTAAAAACCTCCAAACCAAGTCACAAGTTGAAAAGAAAATGAGGTTTGGAATGCTTTTTTTGCTTTTAATTCACTTTTGTATTTGGCACACGCCAAATGACTTAAATTCATTTGGTGTGCACCAAATGCTCAATTTGGACTTTTTATCCATTTTTTTCCAATTTGGCATCAAAATTGTGTGTCATAGATTGGTGCACTTGCAGTTGGACCACTGATGAGAGACAAATTTCCTAGAGAAATACCAAGATTATTGTAGAGCATAGATAGAAAGAGGGATGACATCTTCAAGATGTCACAGAAAGAAGATGAATCGTTGGAAGACTATATTGAGAGGTTTCAGTTCTACCTCAAAAAAACCCATCAAAATACTCTCTGATGAATCCCTAAAACTAGTATTCTTAAGCCGATTTAATGAAGACTGTATGGATGCCCTCAACCTCATTGGGGCAAGAGACATCTCACATTTACCATTTGATGAGAATTTGTAGAGTATGTGGAAACTATTCTAGGTCCTTCACCAAGAAGACCAAGGGAGACAAAACCTCATCTCTCAACAAATCATCTAATGGAGTCTCACGGGTGGAGTTGAACAATCTTCTATCAAACATGAAGGACATCATTAGCCACTTGGCTACACAACTTGATGCCCTCCATATCAAGAAAAAGCAAGAGGAAGCAAAAGCAACCCTCACAAAATACTATCCACACTATCAACAAAAGAAGATCAATTGCAAGTGCAAGAATATGGTCAGTATTTCTGAAGATAAGCAAGTAAAGCCAGAATTTCATGCCCTGGAAGATGAAGATGGTCAGATGTTTTACATAGCTCAATGCAAACCATGGCAGCCAAGACAAGGTATGTAATGTCCCCTTCTCGAACATGATCTTTCCAGTGACCGTTGGCCTATTCCGGAGACCCGTAGGCTACTCGGAAGGTAAAATTAGGGTTTCCTATTTTGAAGGATGTTCTTGCTTGGGGTTGGTCGATTCAATGGCGGATTCTTTCTGGGTTTTCAAAAAAGAGCAGCGATGATATGTCTTTCTTGGCATTAGGCATTTTTTAGATTTACTATTTTTAGTAAATTTATTTATTAATTAGTAGTCTACATTGGTTTATTCAGTTAGCTTTCCATTTCAGTGATCAATTGGCTTACTCATTTTGGCTGGGGCATAAGCTGGAGAGATAAGTCGAATTATTTTAATTAAGTCATGTTTTAATGTTATATTTTAGCATTGACCCCCTTGGCCTAGCAACTTCACTTTAAGTTGTTTTAAAAGATGTTCTTTATGGGTGGGCGCCTCATTGAAGGAATTAATTATATTTCTTATTAAAAGATTTAATCCAAGCATAAGTTGGACGCCAACTTCAAGGAAGAGATAAAGTTTATAATTAAAAGTCAAATATTGCTTGGGAAAGTGGGAGGCCATCTATTGGAGAATTAGGGTTTGACTCAAAAAAGAAGATTAGGGTTTCGAGAAGGTCAACTGGAAATTATAAAAGGAAGCCATTGGTTCTCATTTCATCATCTTTTGTCTACAGGAATGTTATGCTACCGGATTGGCTTTGGAATTGTTTCGAGGAATGTAAGCCTCCTAGCTTGGCATTGCTTCTCACTTGAAAGATAGCGACTAGTGGTGAGATAGTGTAGTTTGAGTGATTTGTATTGGGATTTGTGCATTGTAGTTAGTGTGTGGCTTTGTAGATCAGATTTATGCATATTAGAGAGATTCAGGAATTGCATGTTCATTACAGCATCTTGTCATTTTTATTCATAAGTCAAAAAATACAAAAAGAATCATTCTGGGTATCGTCTAGATCTCTCTGTCTGTGAAGGGCAAACCTTTTCTGTAAGTTTCAGATTTTTTAGTGGAGTCTTGAAATTTTAAATGCAAATCGCCCCTCTTGCTGGGCCGTACCATTTGGGTTTGCATTGGAATTCGTGCATTAAATAAATAGGAACTTTTGGGTCTGTTTTGTGTTCCAATCTTTGGCGCCATCATCTTAGGATCATATTGCAATTTACTTCGTGAAATTTGAGTGAGTTTGGAGTGAGTTGTGAGTAAAATTGTGAGTTTCAGGGCTGCTGTTCATGCATGAGAAAAACAGGACTCTCATAAATCAGATTGTGAAGTTGGTCTTTATAGTGCAGTTTCTGATCTAAGCTTTAATGTTCAGTGAAGGAAATTCAATATATTGTTGCAGCTCTATTTAATTCTTGACTCACGTTGATAGCAAGGCATTCTCTATCATGTTGTAAGCTGTATAGTAGTACTGTCAACAGTTCTCTAATCTTGCTTAATTTCTGATTTGTAATGCTTATCTTACATTCTGAAGTTGCTTTGTAATATCTTACATCTCCGCCCTATGGTAGCTCCTTTCCCACTGAGGGTTAGAAAGCACATTCTGGGTGTCGAGTTACTTTCAGCATTCTCGCTTATTTTCCTTAATTGCATTGTAATTCTTAGCATCTCTGTCGTATGGTAGCTCCCATTCCATCTCGGTTTGGAAAGCACATTCTTGACATTGAGTTATTTCAGCTTATTAGTTGGTAGGGATCCTCTGACCACATGCTCATCGTTCGCTGGCGCATTCTTGGTTAGAGTTCTTTGTATCAACATTTCTTTAAGATCCTCTGACCAATGCTCACACCTTGCCCACATTGGGATCCTGGTGTACATTCTGGGTAGAGTTGCTTTCAGCATCGTTTTGGTTTAGAGCTAACCTTAATGGGTGCGTATTGTTTGTAACTTGCAATTGAAAAAACAAAAAAAATTTGGCTCGGAATATTTCAGTGGTATCAGAGCCACGTATCCTGCCATCCTGTGAAACAAACCGTCTATGAGTGACAGAGAAAAGAGATACATAGCAAGGGAAGACAAGAAGGCTGCAAATCAGTTTCAGCTCTATCAGGCTCCAGAAGGTCAGACAGCTTCAAAGGTCTTGAAGGCTCATTGGGAGTCTTCTTAGGAAACAGATATGGCAGAAGGTGAGAGGTTAGTCGGGGGTAATGAGAGGTTTACCAGCAACAGAGATGATAGTGGAAAGGGAAGAGAGAGATCGATAAGTCCAGGAAAGAGATTTGAAAGGAAGATGGATGCCTTAATGGATATGGTATCTCTCATGATGGGGAAAGTGGGCCAGAACACAATTCCACAAAGCAACCTAGGACATAGAGGAGAACACAGTGCCTCTAACCAGCATGATGGACATGCTGCTCAGCTTGTTTCAAACAACACATACATTTCTTCCAGGCCATTCAAACCCACCTTCTTGGCACCAGTAAACACTCAACCTGATCCTGAAGAGAATGCTTCATTCGTGGAACAGTTGAGACTTGGCCGTGCGGAGTATGACTCTCTCCCTGATGACATCAAGATGGATATGTCCTATAATGATTTTATGGATCATAAAAGAAAGAATAAGGGACAAGGGAGACATTATGAGCAAAGAAGAACAACAGTTCAAGGGGACTTGTATCAAGCTATCAACAAGGTTATACTTCCACACTATGACGGGAGTGATAATAGTCCAGCTCGAGCTTGGATACATAAGCTAGATAACTATCTAGCTCTTAGACCCATGGCAGAAGAGGAGGCGATTAAGTTCGCTATGCTACACCTAGATGGGGTGGCGCACGAGTGGTGGTACCATGGCCTAGTCACCTTGGGTCATCGGTCTATCACTACCTATGATGAGTTCACCAATAGGCTCATCGAGAGATTTGAGAAAAAAGACCCTGAAATACATTTCCGAGAATTGGCACAGCTTAGGCAATATGGTACAGTTGATGCCTACATAGCTGAGTTTCAAAGACTCTCAGTCATGGTCACAGGAATCACTGAGAGGCATTTGGTGATCCTTTTCAGTGAAGGATTGATGGAGCCACTCAAGGGTTGGATTAAAGCTTTTGATCCACCCTCCCTACAGGAGGCCATGAAGAAGGCAAGAAACATGGAGTGGGCAGCTCCTAAGGCAAAGTTTCAACCCAGGCCATCCTTTCACAAAGGGGATAAAGGAAAAAGACCTCATCAAAGACCTCCTTTGAGACCTCAGCATAAGGAGTTCAAACAGCATAATCCTCATGTCACAAGATTGGATCCAAAGACGCTAAACGAACTTAGAAGAAAGGGGTTATGTTTCCGGTGTAGGGAAAAATGGTCTCAAGATCATGTTTGCCCAAAGGGAGTTAAATTTAATCAGATTGAGTACTATTCAGCTGGTGAAAGTAATTCTGATTTTTCAGACTAGCAATCTGATTTTGAAGATTGTGACGTGGAAAGAGTTCCAGAAGAGTCTGAAGATGAAAAGGAAAGCGGAGGTATTTTGGCTCAACTTTCGAGCTTTCAAAGGAATGAATCCTTCAAGGTTCGAGGGATGATTAAGGGGTAGCGAATAGTTGCTTTGATTGACACCGGGGCAACACATAACTTCATTGATGAAGTTGTGGTGGCAAAGAAGGGGCTGCAAACAGAAGAGTTTGAAGGCTTCAAGGTCATGGTTGCTGATGGGTTCCACATTTCATGTACCAAGAAGATCCCAAACATGACTATGCAGTTGGGAAACTATGAAGTCAAGGACGACTTCTATGTAGTCAACATTGGAGATACGGATGCCGTTTTGGGCATTCAATGGCTGCGTTCACTTGGAGAGATCTCCTTAAATCTGCAAACTATGGAGCTCAAGTTTCAATCTGATGGGAAGAGAGTAGTGCTAAGAGGAATGTCCAATGGGGGTCCTCGGGTTGTGTCATTCAAGAGAATGGCAAGGCTGATTCGTCATGATCAAGCTGAGTGGGCTGCAGAGTGTATGATTCTTCCTGCTAGTCCGGTTGAAACTAAGAGAGACTATCGTCCTGATGTTCAGTCTTTACTCACAAAAAAGAGCAAGGTATTTGCTGATTTACCTCCTGGACCACCACCTGAACGGGGTTCGGAGCATATCATAGAGCTCAAGGAAGGAACTAAACCAGTTATTACAACTCCATATCGGTACCCTAAGAAGCAGAAGGATGATATTGAGAAAAATATTCAGGAACTCTTGGAGATGGGTTTCATTCGTCCAAGCAAGAGTCCCTTCGCTTCAGCAGTGGTTCTTGTGAAGAAGAAGGATGGTACCATGCACATGTGTGTGGACTATAGTGCTTTGAATCAAAGCACCATCAAAAAGCCGATACCCATTCCAGGATAGATAGGCTCATTGGTGAGCTACATGGAAGTGAAGTTCTTTCAAAGATCAATTTGGTCGGGCTACCACAGTTAGGATGAGAGGATCGATGTTGAGAAGATAACTTTTAAGATGTCACTGTAGCCCTTGAGTTTCTAGTCGTCATGCCATTTAGGTTGACTAATGCTCCTGCTACCTTTGATCTTGTATGAACAGAGTCTTTCAAAAGCAGTTGAGGAAGTTTGTGTTGATATTTTTTGATGACATCCTGATTTTCAGCAAGACATGGGAAGAACATCTCAAGCACTCGGACGAAGTGCTTAGCATCTTAGAATCTGAGAGCTTGTTTGCCAAAGAGTCCAAATGTGAATTTGGAATGAAGGAGCTGCTTTACCTTGGCCACATAATCAGTGTTGAGGGAGTGAAGGTTGATCCTGAAAAGATCAAGGCAGTTGTTGATTGGCCACCTCCTGAGAACTTGACTCAATTGAAAGGATTCTTGGGTCTTTGTGGATTTTACAAAAGGTTTGTGAAAGGCTACTCACAGAATGCTGCTCCTCTTACTGATCTCACAAAAAAAGGGGCTTTTTGTTGGTCAGAAAAGGCTCAAACTGTTTTTGATAAGTTTAAGAGGATCATGAGCTCTTGTCCGGTTCTGGCCATTCCGGATTTTTCCAAGCCTTTCGAGCTACAATGTGATGCATCCGGTGAAGGAGTTGGGGCTGTCTTGATGCAAGACAAACATCCCATTGTGTTTGAGAGCAAAAAACGGAGGGGTGTTGAAAGGACATACTCTATCTATGACAAGGAAATGCTTGCCATTATGCATGCATTAGCTAAGTTCAGACAGTATTTGGTGGGAAACAAGTTCGTGGTCAAGACTGATCACAATAGTCTCAAACACTTCATGCATCAGAAGGATCTGAACGAGAGGCAACAAAAGTGTGTGAGTAAGCTTCAAACTTACGACTTTGACATTGAGTATGTCAAAGGGAAAAATAACATTGTGGCTGATGCTCTGTCTAGGAGACCCCATTTGAGCTCATTGTGTGAGCTTACCGCTGATTGGAAGGACATGTTGCTTGCTGATTATGCCAAAAATCAGTTTGCAACCAGCATCATTGAGGGTACTTTTCATGACGAAAGGTACAAGGTGATTGAAGGGTTGATACACTACAAGGGTAGAATCTTTTTGGTGGCTGATTCTAAGCTCAGAAAGAAGATTTTGTTGACATTTCATGACATTCCGCTTGCTGGTCATCAAGGATTCTTTAAGACATATAGGCAGATCCGGGAAAGATTTTCTTGGAAAGGGTTGAAAGGAGAAGTTCAACGCTACATTTAGGAGTGTCCCGTTTGTCAAATGAACAAGAATGAGCATACTTTACCAGCTGGTCTGCTGCAACCTCTCCCTATTCCCAATAAAAAATGGGAAAGCATATCGATGGACTTCATCACAGGGTTGCCCAAGGTCCAAGGGAAGGATTGTATCTACGTTGTAGTGGATAGACTAACAAAATTTGCACACTTCTTCGCCATTACCAGCTCTTTTTCTACAGCCCAAGTTGCAGATCTGTTTTTTCATGAGGGGTTTAGGTTACATGGGCTGCCAAAAAACATTGTGAGTGATAGGGACAACAAGTTCCTAAGCACTTTTTGGCAAGAGGTCTTCAGAATGAGTGGTACTGTGCTTACCCCAAGCACTAGTTATCACCCCCAAATAGATGGACAAACTGAAATAGTGAACAAGTGGTTGGAAGGCTACTTGAGAAACTATGTTTCGGAGCAGCAAAGAGCGTGGGTTAAGTGGCTTCACATTGGCGAATACTGTTATAATTCTTCCTTTCATATGTCAATAAAGATGTCACCTTTCTTGGCTCTTTATGGTTATGAAGCACCTAGCTTTGTTGATTTGGTGTTTGGCGATAGCAAAGCTCCCCAAGCCAAGGACTTACTGCAACAGAGTCAAGACATCATGAAATCATTGAAGAATGATCTTCAGATTGCACAAAATCAGCAGAAGATGTATGCTGATCAGAGGCGTGTTGAGCGCTCTTTTGAGGTTGGGGATATGGTTTATCTCCGATTACAGCCTTACAGATAGTCCACTCTCAAGAAGAGTGGAGCTGAGAAGCTCAAACCTCGCTTCTATGGGCCGTTCAAGGTTATCAAAAGGGTGGGAGCAGTAGCGTATGAGTTGGAGCTACCTTCAAGTAGCAAAGTGCACAATGTCTTCCATGTGTCTCGCTTCAAGAAGGCACTTGGACATAATGTTATTGCTTCATCACAGTTGCCTCCTTTGGATGAAGAAGGACAGTTGGTTTTAATTCCAGAGGAGATTCTTGATTCTCGAGAGCGTTCTTTGAGGAAAAGAACAATCAAAGAATACTTGGTGAAGTGGAAAAACTTGCCTATAGAGGATGCAACTTGGGAGAATGATGAGATTCTGCAGTATCCAGGGTTGCAATTGTTTGAGGACAAGCAATCTTGGGGAGGGCGGACTGTAATGTCCCCTTCTCGAGCATGATCTTTCCAGTGACCATTGGCCTATTCTGGAGACCTGTAGGCTATTCGGAAGGTGAAATTAGGGTTTCATGTTTTGAAGGATGCTCTTGCTCGAGGTTGGTTATTTTAATGGCGGATTCTTTCTGGGTTTTCAAAGAGCTTCGCAGTGGTATGTTTTTCTTGGCATTCTGAGCATCTTCAGGAATTTACTATTTTTAGTAAATTCTATTTCAAGCAGTGGTCCTGTTGGTTTCGGCACGGTTGGCTTTCCATTTCAGACTGATTAGTTGGCTTACTCATTTTTGGGCTTTGGGGCACAATTGGAGAGATAAGTTGAATTATTTTAATTAAGTCATGTTTTAATGTTATATTTTAACATTGACCCCCCTTGGCCTAGCAACTCCACTTTAAGTTGTTTAAAAGATGTTCTTTATGGGTGGGCGCCTCATTGAAGGAATTAATTATATTTCTTATTAAAAGATTTAATCCAAGCATAAGTTGGACGCCAACTTCAAGGAGGAGATAAAGTTTATAATTAAAAGTCAAGTATTGCTTGGGAAAGTGGGACGCCATCTATTGGAGAATTAGGGTTTGACTCAAAAAAAGAAGATTAGGGTTTCGAGAAGGTCAACGGGAAATTATAAAAGGAAGCCTTTGGTTCTCATTTCACCATCTTTTGTCTACAGGAATGTTATGCTGCCGGATTGGCTTTGGGATTTGCTTCGAGGAATGTAAGCCTCCTAGCTTGGCATTGCTTCTCGCTTGAAAGATAGCGACTAGTGGTGAGATAGTGTAGTTTTGAGTGATTGATTGTGAGTTTTCTGCATCTTAGTCTTTGTGTGGCTTTGTAATTCAGTTTATGCATATTAGGGGAATTTTGGAGTTGCATATTTATGATAGCAGATTGTTGTTTTTAATCACAAGTCAAAAAATACAAAAAGATTCATTCTGGGTGTTGTCTATTTCTCTCTGTCTGGAAGGGGCGGCCCTTTTCTCCAATTTGCAGATTTTTTAATGGAGTATTGAATTTTTTAAAGTCAAATCGCCCCTCTTGCTGGGCCATACCATTTGATTTTGTCTTGGAATTCATGCATATTTCATTTAGGGTCTTTTGATTAGTTTCCAGAGCTCTATCTTGGTCGCCTTCATCATTAGGGTCTGTTGCACTTCGTCTCATGTCAATTGGGTGAGTTGTGAGAGAGATATGATCATTTAAGTAAGTTGATAGGTTGCTGGTTATTAAATTAAAGTGCAGATCTGTTAAAAATCAGAATCATCATTTGGTCTCTGAGAGAAGATATTGGTCTTGGCATCCTTGATTAAGCAAAGGAGAGTTCTTTTATATGATGAAATGTTAATCTGTTATACTCATATGCTCTTGGCAAGCGAATGCTTTTCATATTGTAAGCTGACAGTAGTACTGGCAGCAGTTCTTAATCTT
>VDFB02200412.1:0-12059 GCA_007258455.2 Sequoia sempervirens
AAACGATTCCCATCTCTACTTCCAATGTCGAACCATTCACTATGAAAGATTTTCAATATTATTTTTGTGAATACATATCTAGCTCTGTGCCAAGTACTAGGGGTGGATTCTCAAGATAAAATTCCAATAAGCCTGATGATGATGGCCAGGAGAATTCAAAACCATAAGACTAATATTGAGTATGACTTTGGTTCATACCTTGAGAGGGCGTTGGATAATGAATTCTCACAAGTCATAGAGGATAGAGCACCAATTACATTTAGACACTATTCCTTATTGTGCCATTTGAAACTATACCAGTATCGGGACAATTGGACTAAACGAATGGAATTGGCTATAGTGGATGAGGAAAGGAATGCCACACCTATCCAAAAGTGGTGCTATATTTGGGATAGTCAGTGCAATAATTAAAGATTTGCTATATTCTATGAAGACTTTGTGCACATAATCCTTCAAGTTATTGGTTATTCAATGCCAAGATTTCCAAACAAAATGCAACAATTGTTAAGACCTTCGGTCCTGAGATAGGAATAGGGTCACACACACAATTTTGGTGATTGGTTCTTTTTCCCATAAGTTACAATAATAAGAATCTATGGCTGCCTTGCTACTCCACACATACTGCCAATGTTCGTGCCCCTCAGATTAGTATTTCTTGAATTTATGTGGAAAATGATGTGGATGGTGTAGACATCCAAATTTGACCACTTCCAAATGGTCAAAGTCATCAACCTTATTTGTCTATTTCATTGATATTAATTAAATCATTTATTTAATTAATATTTCACCTTTTTCCTAAGGTTCCTAAAGTATTTAAGTTAACATTTAAATACTTTACCTTTTAGCCTTCCTCTCCAAATTAAAAAAACATGTCAATTTATTTAATTTAGTCATTTGGCCTTCTTGAATTAAATTAGTTCTAAATTCTTCTTTTTCTCTCTCCTTGTCGCAGCCTCCATAACCCTCTTCTAATCTAGATTAGTTTAATTAATCCATTATTAGGATGTGCACCACTTAATCAAGATTAATGCCACATCCTCCATATTCTCCCACTTGCCTCTAATCCCTCATTAATCTCCTTAATCACTCATTTGCACAACCATAATCTAATCACATGCCATCTTTGGCATGTACCCCAAGTCAACCTTTCATAAGTACTTTCCATTTTGAGCCTTGACCAATTCACATTTATTCATCCACGATTATCCTCTTCCCCATGTGAGTCTCATGTGTCACATCAGTCACATGGGACAAGGACCTCCTTTATGAGGACATTGTCTTATGCTTTAGACAACTCCCAATCATGTGAATTTTAAATTCACATTTATTCTCCCAACAACTTCTCTCATCCCCATGGTACTTGCAAGTACCTCCTCTTCACATGTCCCTTTTCCACCTCATTTTTCCTTGTGACACTTCATCCACCACATGGAAATATGTGAGGGCTTGTGAATCCTAAACTCACCATAACCCTTCATCTTGCCCATGTTGGCAAGATCTTGACCGTTCAAATCCCTAGAGGCCTTTCCCCTAAAATAGACAATTTTTTGGCTTCATTCTCTCATTAGACATTTTTCAACTCAAGCATTCAACTTCAACTCTTAAGCTCTTGCATGCTCCATCCACCATTGTTGCATCTTTGAAGCTCATCATGCACCCATTTTACTCAATTATCAAACTACCCACATAGCTCATTTGAATCCTCATCACGTCTAGATCATTTTGCATCCAATCTAAAATTATTTTCCATCAAGGAGCACACACTTATCACTTATCAAAGGGCCAACCAAACATCAACTCATTCAAGGTATAAATCTATCTTCTTTTTATCTTTCTTCGTTTGAGTTTAGCATAGCCCAATCTTGAGGTGTTAGGTGTTGTTTTCCTTCTTTCTTGCATTATGTTTTGAATCTTTTATTCTTGGAGATTTCACCTGATCACATCTTTGGCATGCTCGGTGGGACCCACAAACGGGTCCATTTCTTTCACATTTTTTGTTTGTTGTTTTGTAGGTTCAGGTTGCAGAGAGGCGATTCCACCCAAGACAAAGGCGAACCCACCCACAATTGGGAAAATTTTCCCTACAGAGGGGTGAAATTTCCCTAACTTGGGTGAACCTTCCCTCAACAGGGGCAATTTTTCCTTGTAGAATCTCCCATCTGAGAAACTATCATAATCTAACTTCAATTTTCCAGTTGGGCGAACCTGCCCTATAGAGGGGTGAACCTACCCTACAAAGGGGAAAACCTATCCTATAGAGGGGTGAACCTACCCTACAGAGGGGTGAACTTTCCCTATAGAGGGGAAAACCTTCCCTACAGAGGGGAAAACCTGCCCAGACATAGGTGTCTATGAGGTAAAACAGTGGTTTAAACTTCGTTTTAGCTTCTGTTTCTTATCGTTTTGAGGTACTAACCCTATAATATTGTCTATTGGTGAGTGTTTCTACCTTTTTCCTAACATTTTTTCAACTTGTTTCACACTTGTAAAAGAATAAAGATCAAAACAACTAACACTTTTCTTGTAGAATGCTCGATCCCAGCGATGATAGTTTAGTTTCTTTATCATTTTTGCTTATTAATCTAGGCACATAAATATAATTAGGGGGAGTAAAAACATTATTTTTTGTGTTTGAAAGTCCTTTGTGCACCCTAAGGGGCACTACATCATCCAATTCTTCCCCTTGCACTTCATGTGAGCCTAGGGAGTAGCTAGAAATGGTTAATGTTCTCTTTTTAGTAGGACCTACTTGGGGATTTCATCACCCCAAGGGATGATCCAAATCACGTGTACCAGTGGGTTATATAACAAGGGGAGAGCCAAAGCTATACCCCAATCTAGTCACGCCATGTTTGGCGAAGTGTCGAAGCTAGGGTGATACCTAGATAAGACGTGAAGACTTGGTCCGAGCCTTAAGTACCTCGCTGGGGTTCCTGAATCATGCTTGTAGATGGGCTGGTGTTCACGGTTGTGGCTCATGTACCGTCCATATATCGAGAACTCCCTAGTTTCCTTGTTCAACCTAGTTAGAAGATCATGTTGGCCATACCCTTCATACTAATCTTAGGCATGTGTTGTTTGAATTGTCTTTTTTGTGCTAACTAGTACATTTATGTTTGTTCAAGTCAGCCTTTACTTTCTGCTTGTTGTTTACAATGTTTTGGGTCCTTTTCCATAGGTTTTTTCATCAAAGTAAGTCCAAGTCAACTGATAGGGGCAACCCCTCCCCCAGTTGGGTGACCTTTCCCTCAACAGGGGCGACTCTGCCCTTTATCCAAGTTATTGTCAGTCAAACAACCTATTTCAACAGTTGGGTGAATCTACCCTTAAGTTGGGAAAAATTGCCCCAAATTGGGTGAACCTTCCCTTAACTTGGGAAACCCTACCCTTAGTTTGGGAAAACTTGCCCCAACTTGGGTGAACCTACCCCCCAAACAATCAATTTTTCCTTCCATTCAGTCATTTTGAACACCCGTTTGTTTGTTTCGAGCACCCATTTTCCCATTTCGAGTACCCGTTTACCCATTCCAGGAATTTGTTTCCTCATTTTGAGCATCCTTTCCTCATTCCAATAATTCACCCCTTGATCCAAGCAGTCCTCCCCTGGTTCCAAGTGCCCATTTACCTGATCTGAGCATCTATTTCCTACCTATCTTTCACTGAATAGGAGACATTGACCTCAACTTGGATGAAACTGACCATAAGTTGGGTGAACTTTCCCAAACTTGGGAAAACCTACCCTAACTTGGGTGAACCTTCCCCAACTTGGGTGAACCTACCCCCCAAATAGTCATTTTCACGTTATGTTTAGTCATTATGAGCACTCGTTTTCCCATTCCGAACACTTGTTTCCTCATTCTAACAATCCATCTCCTCATTTCAACCATTCATCTCCTTATTTCGAGCATCCTTTCCTCATTTTGAGCATTCATCCCCTTGATCTGAGCATTTTTCCCTGGATACGAGTAGTCGTCCCCTCGTTCTAAGCACCCGTTTACTTGTTTGGAGTATCTATTTCCCACCTTTTCACTGAATAGGAAAACCTACCCAAGTTGGGTGAACCTACCCCCCAAACAACCATTTTCATCTTTTGTTCATTCATTCCAAGCATTCGTTCACCCATTCTGACCATCTATTTCCTTGTTTTGAGTATCCTTTTGCTCATTCTGAGTATTTTTTCCCTCATTCCAAGCATTCACTCCCCACTCGAAGCATTCACATCCTCGATCTGATCCTCCATCCCCTTGTTCCAAGCATTCATCCCCTCATTCTGAGCATTCGTCCCCTTGTTTTGAGTATCCATTTTCCCATTTTGAACATCTGTTTTCCTGTTTCGAGCATCCGTTCCCTCGTTTTGAGTATCTATTTGCTCTTTTCGATCATTCATTCCCTTGTTCTGAGCATCCACTCCCCACTTTAAGCCTTTGTCTCCTTGATTCAGGCCTTTGTTTTTCCGTTCAATACATCCATTTTCTTGTTCCGAGCATCCGTTTGCCTATTCTGAACATTCGTCCTCTCAATCTGAGCATCTGTTCCCCCATTTTGAGTATTTGTTCCTTGATTTGAGAATTCATCCCTTTTATTCAAGCATTCATCCCCTCATTTTGAGCATCCATTTTTCTGTTCTGAGCATCCATATCCTCGTTTAGAGCATCCATTCATCCATTCAGTGCATCCATTTTCCCATTTCGAGCATTTGTTTACTCGTTTCGAGTATAAATTCATCCATTCCGAGCATCCATCTCCCCATTCTAATTATTCATTCATCCATTCTAATCATCTACCACCTCATTTTGAGAGTCAGTCTCCCCTTTTCGAGCATTTTTTTACTCATTCTGAGTATCCATTTATCCATTCTGAACATCTACCTCATCATTCTAAGAGTTCGTTTCATCGCTTAAAGAGTCTGTCTCCCCATTCCGTGAGTCCATCTACCCATTCCAAGAGTTTGTTTCCCTATTCCAAGGGTCTGAAAGCATGATAGGCAACCTTTCCTAGCAGATAGGTGACCTTTCCCAACCAATAGGTGAACTTGCCCTTCAATAGGCAAAATTTCCCTTCAATAGGCGAACTTTCCCTTCAATAGGCAAAATTTTCCTTCAATAGGTGAACCTACCCACCAATAGGAAAACCTACCCTTCAATAGGAGAACTTTCCCTTCACTTCAATAGGTGAAATTTCCCTTCAATAGGTAAATTTTCTCACCAATAGGCGAACCTGCCCACCAATAGGTGAACCTGCCCACCAATAGGCAAACCTGCCCACCAATAGGTGACCTTGCCCCAGAGATAGGAGAATTTTCCCCAAAGAAAACCTTCATCTATCTTCCTATCATCACTATTTCTATTCATCAACACTTTCTGAAACTTATTGTTTCATCAACCAAATTACATAGATGCATCTTAGAACATCATCAGAGTCCATATCCATCATCGAATCATCCATCCTAATCACCGATACTTCATTTTAAGTTTTTTGATTTTTATGCAAAAACTTTCAAAGGCCATAATTTTGACTTGGGTTTCTGTTAGGGCTGAAATTTTATAGGTGGTTACGTTATGAGGTGGCATGTGGATTCCCATTTGACCCTTAGTTGGTTGGCCCCCTGTTTCGACACATTTTTAGGGCTTCAAACTTTCATCTTGACCCTCAAAATTGCAATTTAGTGTTTTTTACAGTTTTTGAAAAATCATTTTCATTAATAACTCATAATGCATGTCTTAGATTTGGGATGTTAGTTGGAAATTCATCCTACCTTATTTTTTGTTAGTTTTTGGGAAAAAAACCGAACTCTCAAAGTTATGCATGTGCAAATTCCTAAAATGGAAAAATTTGATAATTTTTGAAAATTGCCAAATGTAAAAAATTCTTATTGTCAACACCTTACATCATCTAGTTAGATCCCTAAAACCGGTTTAAAATCAATCCCATCATATACTCCAATCATCCTAATCTAAGCTTCAATCCAATCCCAATTTGAGCTTAACCTAAATCCCAATTGGAGCTTTAGTCCATCTACATCCAATATCTTCTAATATCGAAATGAATCTTAAGACCCCTTCTTCCATCTTCTTTAAATTCATGCTATTTATCCTTTCATCACCTTTTCTTTCCTTCGAATCATCTGTTTCCATATTTTCAATCTGTATCCATCTAATATAACATCATGAATCCTTATCCTTCACTAATGGAACCAAAAATAGTAGTAAAGGGAAACCCTAATTACATTGATGATGATAATGAGAGTCTTATTGATCAAGAGGTATATGATAGATTCCATTGATGCTATCATTTCTAGTAAAATTTCCCCAACTTATTTTCAAAATCCAATCACCCCTCTAACCTATCTCATTATGTATTCATCCATGCCTAATAACACCCCTTATGCCACCTTTGACAAGGGATATCCATTATCTTCATCGCCCACATCTTCATCATATCCTTCCTCTACACCATCTTCTTATCCAACCTCCATGTCTACCTATCCCAATATAGTGTCCCAATATCCCTATTATTATCCACCATCCACATCTTCCTATTCTCATCCTTCATCCACATATTCTTACCACAATACACCACCCCAATCTTCCCATTCTAATCTACCATCCTAATATTCCTACTATAATCCACCATCCATGTTCCCCTATCCTAGTCCTTGATACCAATCTACCCATCCTAATAGAACATCCACCCCTTCTTATCTTAATCCAACATCCACATCTTCCTATCCTAATCCACCATCCATGTATTCCCCTTGTCCTAATTCACCACCTCTATCTTCTTGTCCTAATCTACCATCCCAATCTTCCCATCAAAATCCTCTATTGTAATACCTTTACTATAATCCACCACCCAAATCCTCTTTTACTAATTCACCATACCAATATCCCTACCTTAACCCTCTATCTTCTACTCCACCATGTCCTAATCCTCTATCTACTCCCAGTCCTACATCCAATCCCCTTCCCCAATCTAATCCTAGTCCACCAATCCATAGTCCTAATCCTCGACCAATCCATAATTCGTCATCCAATCCTACCTCGCCATCTAAGCCTAGAGTATGCATGATTCTCACTCCAAAAGTTCTCCAAGGACTTATGACAAAGATGGCATCCCCAACTCCACACCTTGAAGTTCCATCATCTAGTCACTAGTGATGAGGCCCTTCTCCATCCCACACCTATCATTGATGTTACCACCCCTAGTACCACTCAAACCATTGAAACAATCAAATCTATTGAATCTATTGAACCTCCATCTCCTACTCTAAGATCCACCCAATGCATCAAATACACCCAAATATAATCCACTCCTACTGCTAGATCCACCCAACCCATCGAAGAAACGCAAGTCCAATTGACTCCTCCCATGAACTTCATGAGTCCTGCATCCTTCCATCTCCCTCACTTGAGGAGTCCATCCAACATGCCTCCATTATAATGCCTCCCACACACGATGAGTCATGCCAAGAGCTTGATCCAAAGCATACCATATCCCCTCCTCCACATCAAAATCTTGCCATCTCGTCTAGTCCACCTCAATATCATATTCCCCCATCCATTCCATCCCATGATCCCCTTGTCACCCACGATCCAATTACTCGATCGCATGAGCCCTTATCACCCACTTACCCAAATCCAGATCCTATCATATGACCTAATCCCTCTCTTGATCCCTTACCACTCACTCCTCCTGATCAGGATGCTACTACCCCATCATCTCCATCTCATGATACTCCATCATCATCTAATCCCACTATCCTCACACCACTTTTATATTCCCTTAGTAAAATCACATTCATCCACCATGGTTTCCTTGTAGAAGAGGAACCAAGCATATACGCCACACATCCTCCTCCACCTAATAATGGACTCTCATCATTCTTCCAAAATAACAAGAATCCTACCATCGATTGAATGCTCAAGAGCATGAAATATCAAGGAAAAGGTTTAGGCCTTCATGAGCAAGGTATTTTAGAGCCCATCCATGTCAAAGAAAATTCATGTACACAAAGTCTTGGATATATCTCTCTAGATTCACAATCCAAAAATATTGGTAGAACCTATATCCATCCTTGATGAGTCTCCTCCACAAAAATAAGAGGCTCCTCCCATCGCTCCACAAAATCATTTTTTGCCATCCCTCCCCGATCGTACCACCTCAAAACAACCATCCATATTCCTCCTTCATCTTTAGAATCTATTTTGGGTCCTTATGTTCCTCCATCCACTATCTCCCACCCTTCGTCTCCTTGACCCATTTTGGGTCCTTATGTCCCTTCATCCACCATCACACACCCTCTAGCTACTAAGTCCATTTTGGGCCCTTATATCCCAAAATCATCTCCTCCATGTCGTCCTATTTATCCTTTTATCCATCTATCACCTATCCATGTCACCCATCATAAATATCCCACTCTCATGTTCCCTAATCAGGATCAACAAAGGCATATACCTACACATCCTCCATCCATGTATCATCCTCAATATCCTACCTCCACCACTCCATTCATGTTTCCTTCATATCATCCATCTTCTCGTACCCATCCCATTGCTACTAAAAGAACTTTGGATGCCAACATTAAAATGCATAAATCCAAACATTCACATGAATCTCAAGATCCACAGGTCCTCCCTAAAAGACATATTGAAGAAAATAAAAATCAAATCCAAAATCCAAATCAAACCCACAAGCCACAAAGGCCCACTAAAGAAAAAATCAAAACCATGTGGATCCCAAAGCAAAAAGATGTAGTGCCTTCAAATGAAAAATCTGTAATAACATCCCAAGTTGCTACTCCAAAAGCTAATCATCTACACCCTCCATATACTAAATCTATTTTGGGTCCTTATCTACCAAAATTCACTATCCCATCTCCTCTGTTATCCCCACATCATCCATCCATTAATCCTCCTATCCTTTCACATCCACCACCCTATGTGCCAATGTTGATCTTGAACTAATCACCCCATCACACACCTACCCCATCATTCCATCCATAAAATTTCCACCATCCCATACATTATCCCACATATATCCCACATCAAATCCCTTTAATCTATCCTCTTGCATAATCAATTTGTCCTAATAAGGTTGTACTAGCATCCAATCATCGTTTCACACATGGGCTCTTAATACCTCATATGGAACTTGATGCTTGAGTCCTTCATCCATATCCTTATCACATGTCTCCTAAATACACTTATTCACATCCCTATCCTTATCCATATCCATTCACATTCTATCCAAAAATAAAAAAATCCAAAAAAATCCAAAAACTCTAAAAAAATAAAAAAAGTCAAAAAATCCAAAAATCCAAAAAGTCAGAAAAAAAGAGAAGAAAAAGTAGAGAGAAAAATTCGTTCAATGGTGAAAACTTGGTAAACAAGCACCTTGGATAAGTACCATGATGAAAACCTAGAAAACATGCATCATGTGTAAATCCCCATCCTTCTCTTCCCCCACTTGGGGGTAGCATCCTGCTATACATCCCCTTCATCCATATCCTCCATCCCACTTGTCTCCCACATCATACCCATTATATCCCATTTATATTCAATCCCTCCATCCTTCTTGTGATCTTGATAAAGACATGGGAACCTATCTATGCATGCTTTAGAAACCTCTTGGTATAAATTCTCTTTATCCATGCACTATCCTAATCCCTATCCACGTCCATCTACTTTCTTTGTCCACCCATCATGCTACCATTAGTTCCTCTTCCCTATCCATGCATTCTATCTATATCCATCTCCCTTCCTTATCTACCCATCCTATCCTCCATTTATCTCCTTATCTTCCCATACACTTATCTCCTATCCCTCCTTCCTCCTCACACATGGCATATCTAGAGTGGGGGCATCTATCTTCCTTTGTGATATAGTCCTTGGAGATATCATTCATCCATCATAGAAATCTCTTTCATCTCCCCATCCTTATCCCTATATACTTTTCCCATCCAAATTCGTATCCCTTTATCTATCCATCCTAGCATCTTTCCATCTCCTTATCTTTGTCTATCCATCCTTTCATATTTATCCTCATCCCATCTCATAATCCCTTATCATTGGTATCTGGCTATAGGCTCCTCCATCATGCAACCCAATGCCTTGATTGAATCATCATCATCATCATCATCATCATCATCGGGATGTATCCTTCCCTATCCTTTGGTGTTGTTTCAAGATATATCCTTCCCTCATCAACAACCCTTTAATCAGGATGTATCCTTCCCTATCCTAAATCATCTTTCCAATCTATTATCACTTGTCATCATTCATCTCTCCATCATGGAATTCTCCCACTTCATCTTTTGATGATTTGGATAACTATCCCATCCCTGAGCTACACATGATCACCACCATCTTATTGAATAGGTCTATCTTGTCTCATCGTATCGGTTCCATATTTTTATCCACTTATCTTTTTCATCTCATCATCCCTTGTCCATTATTTTTCTTTGGTCTTTGGTTGAACTATGTTTCCCCTACACTTTCACGTAGGCAAGGTCAATCATCTGATTTGCCCCTAGGGTTTTTTTCTATCCAGTTTTTGTCATCCATCATTTCTCTTCATTATCCTCTTTCTGAATTTGTCCATGGTATTTTATCGAACTACAAGGGCTCTGCACTTTCATGTAGGCAAGGCTAATCTTTGATCATCCCCTGGTCCCCTAGGTCATTGGGGTGTGTCAGTCTTGTGTCTTGTGTTGTGTCATCAGGTATTTCCTTATCTAGCTGGTTCTTCACAAATGAGGTCAACTTGTATCATTAGATCCAATAGGTTTTGAATATCTTGTATCATATCAATATTTTAATTTAGTATCCATATTTGCATTAGATGTCTAAATTTGGACACTTAGTTTATCCAAATTCATCCCCTTTCGTCTTATTTTCGTTAATTAAGTAATACTATTATTTAATTAATAGCTTTAATTATGCCAAATCCCTAAGGTATTTAATCAATATACCTTATCTCTTTAATCCTTCTTCCATCAATTGAATTAAATAAATATTCCATTTATTTAATTCCCTTTATGTCACATCCTCCATCATTTTTATCTTATCTTAATCCTTCTTCTAATCCCATCATTAGGATGTGCACATGCCTAATCCTTGATTAGGAGGTGTCACATCCTCCAACTTTTGCAAGTTGGCCTCTAATCTCTCTTAGCCACCTAACCATTCTCTAACCCCTCATCAGCTAGCCTAATCAACCTCTCAAGGAATTTTTAATTCCTTTTATCCTTCCAAGGAATATTAAATTCCTTTTCTCTTCCCCATGTCCTTTATGACATGTGTCCTTGGTCAACCCTCTTAAATGCCTTTCTTTTTTGACAAGGCATCTCCCTTCCCCATGTGAATTTTTAATTCACCTTTTAATCCCCCAATGCATTTAAGGAATTTTAAATTCCTTCCTCTTCCCCATGGGACTATTTGAGGAATTTTTAATTCCCCAACATGTCCTCTCACCCACATGGGGACAAGTACCTCCTTTATGAGGAGATCTTGTCCAATCCCAAGGTACTTTGTACCCCTCCATGTCATGTTCTCCTTCCACCTCATGTATACTCTTCACCTTTTAGGGTATCTCACATGCCACATGTCAAGATGTGAGGGCTTGTGAGTTCTCAACTCACCTTAGCCCTACATCTTGATATTTGGTGGATCAATCTTGACCGCCCATTTCCCCTAGGATTTCCCAAAAATCCTATAAATACCCCCTCTTTTCTCTCATTTTGGGGAGATCATCTTGTGCTAGCCAAACTCTTGCAGTTTTATTTCTCAACCTCTACTTAGCCATTTTCATATCTTCATCCATTTGCATCCATCTTCACATCCTCATCTAGCTTGCATCTTGCCATCCAAGGAGCATACACATCCAAGATCGAAGGGCCAACCAAAGGATCGACTCAACGCAAGGTATAAAGTTCCATTTCGTGGCTTTGTCTTGTTTTGTTTCCAACTTAGGCTAATCTCGAAGTGTAGGTTGTTTTAGTTGTTTATTTGTGCTCTTTAAATTGTTGCTTATTTTCTAACACTCTATTTCGACCTATCACA
>VDFB02200413.1:0-18362 GCA_007258455.2 Sequoia sempervirens
AGAGACGTGTTTTTTCCCAAATTCAACAAATTTTCACATAATCGAGTTCGTGCTCACCATCAAGATTGCATCTGGTTCAATATCAAGAAAATTGAAGACATGGGTAATGTTAGGTTCTTTATTAGCTTTCCAACGATGTAATTTTTTTCACTTTCTAACAATGTTAAACCTTTCATCCATAATTTCTTTTGATTGTATGTCCGCTTCAAAAAGAATGTTTGGTATTTTTTTCGCTATAAATTAACCTGCTCATCAAAATTTGAAATAAATTATATTTTAGAAACTAGGACTCATCTCTACAATTTAAAAAATAAAATTTAAAAAAAATCTATTAGTTTCAAAAAATTTGAGGGGAAGCATGGCCAAAATTCTGCTTTTTAGGAAGTGCCCACTTAGAAAATTAATAAAAAATCAAATATTCATTAAAAATTTATCAGAAAATATCCAGTCCTTACTACATACTGTTATCTAACTTCTGACCGGAGCGATTTTAAAAATACTAAAAAAAAGTCCACCATGCTCGGGTCACACAAGAGTTGCTATGTTATGTTTTTCTGACAGAAACAACATCAATTTGTGTGTGTCCCTCTTTTGAACCCCTTAATCTCAACCATTTTCAAAATAAATTAGTAGTTTAGAAAGTAGACTCGGAGCACTGCGGTCCTTGTTTTTGTTCCATCAAAAAAATTTGAGTGTAGCTATCCTCAATTTCACGTCCAAGGTCAGTATTTCCTGATTTTAGAAAAAAAGTGGCCACTTAAGCCCCTTTTTTGGGAACCATCTTGGTGCACTTACCCGTATAAATACAAGGTTATTTCACTATGTTTTCACCTAAGACTTTCATGAGATCAAGCAATTTTCACAAGAGCATTATAGAGCATTCAAAAACATTCAAGAAGAAATTCAAGGGCAAATTATTAAAGTTTATTGCAACAATCAAGGATCCATTTCATCATGTCAAGGGCATAGTGCATCATGCATGTTGTTGAGCTAATGTGTTGATGTAGCATTGAAGATCCAATTCAAGCATATTCAAGGTGTTGTTCCTAATCAAGTGTTGTGATCAAGATCTACATTCTTTGAGGCCACTTCATGTAAGATTGTTGATTTGTACTCCAAGGTTCAATTAAGGATTGGTGAGTTGTGGCATTACTTTGTTCATTCATCAATTCTTTTATGCATTGTTTCATTTCAAGGTTTAATTACCAAAACAGGGTTTGACTAAGTCAAACCCCATTTCCCTAACAATCAACATTTTTCTCCTCTTTGATGTGTGATTGCAGGTTTCAGGTTGAAGATCAATTAGAGAACAAAAGTTGTCAAAGTTGCAAAGTTGTCAAAGTTGTCATCTGTGTTTGCAAGATCATATGTAGAAATTCTTCTATATAATTTATTTCCAACTTTCAAGGCCTGAACACCTAGGATCTGGGAGTGCAAACATTGAAGAACATAACCCATAAATTAATTTTTTAGAACCCTAGCAGGGACCCATTCGCCACTGGGCGAATGAGTCCTCAGTGAGGCCCGAAAAAGCACTTTTTGCAATAGGTACACATCATTTTACCATCTTAAAATGTACCTTTTTATTGTTATATTAGTTAGGTTTATTTTCTAATGTTCTTCTATGCATAGTTAAATGAAATAACTAGTAAAAAGTGAGGTTCATCATCTTGTTAATCCATTTTAGTGCAACCCCCTTTTTTCCTTTGTTTCAACTCTATTAGCTTCTCATGTTGATTATCCATTTCCTTATCCCACATCACATGACACAACATTATAAGTCTTAGTGAGGAAATTTTGCATGATGATTATGATTGGTCTATTAATGCACTTTTACATGTGAGATCATTTTTTCTTTCTAGTTATATACACAAATGATATTCTATTGATTAGTGATTTTATATTGTATTTAGGTGGTAGAGTTTTACAATGGTTTGACTTATCTTGGTTGTTGTACAATTCTTTTAGTAATTTAAAGCCAATGATTTTATTGTATACTTTTTAGGGACTTAGTATTGATCTATATTAATTTATCTTTCAACCCTTGTTCTCTTATTGTCCATAGGACCTATACATACACTAAACCTATTTTCATCATAACACATCCTATATGAAGGTTACACATGACATAAAAGAGAAACCACCAAATATGAGAGATGACTTCATTGCTTATATATACTTATCATTGTTCACCATATTTATGTTTTTGTATTCTTTTTCTTGGTTTTATGTTTCCACAATCCTAGTTAGCATTTAGGTGATAGAAAAACAATTTTCATGGTGTATGCTAGCACAAGTGATTTGAAAATGTGTTGTATTGTCATCTCACTTCTTCCTTGTGCTTTCTTAAGGTTATGTTTGGGCCCTTTTTTATTATTCCATGTATGTTGTGATCTCATTTTCCTATTCTTTCATTTATTTTGCGTCTCCTTGCAATCTAACCATTATACTTATACCTTGTTTGTTTTTCACTCGTTTCATTCTTATCTTTCCCAATTGAGGAGTCATGTTTAGTCTTTCATTTTTCTTTTTCTTTTTTATTTGCATCCTCTTTGTGCCTTTGTTTTCACTCCCTACTTGGGTCAAGCCTAGTTGCTTTAGCTCTATCCTTTGTCTATGTTTGCATTTCCTTTGTTTCCATTTTGCACCTATGTTGATGAACAACGGATTCTACATCATGCTTCCTAGAGCTACTGATTGATTTCATATTATTATCTCACTTACTAGAGCTTACACATTGTTCCTATTTTGATAGATCATGTTGTAC
The DNA here is from genome assembly GCA_007258455.2 of Sequoia sempervirens. Classification (NCBI taxonomy): domain Eukaryota; kingdom Viridiplantae; phylum Streptophyta; class Pinopsida; order Cupressales; family Cupressaceae; genus Sequoia; species Sequoia sempervirens. Next base: position 2,768 of record VDFB02200413.1, read on the forward strand.
TGATTAGATCTTATACTTTGGTCTTACATAGATACATCCTTCTTCTGGATTTAGACATTGAGCCTATATATTGATACATCTTACTCCCTAGAGTTACTTGTTGTGCATCATTTACTATATCATGCTTCTAAAGTCACACCTCTTGATCCTACATTACCATATTCCATATTTCTATAGTCATGCTTACTTTGGGGAAGTTGATTTCCCCCATGATACATTAAGCTTTCTTTATCATATATTTTACATTGGGGGGCATCATGTCTTCCCCCTTACATGATTTATTTTCATTACCACATCCCTACATTATGGGGCATTATGTCTTTTGAGTCACATTGGGGGGCACCATGTTCTTTCACCTTTAAACTTTGATTATCATTACCTTATCTTTATACATCTAGGACTTTATGTATCTCTCCCTTTCTTACATGTGTGTTATTCGACATGAGACGCATTCAATTTTCCCTTTTCCATAATGTTACACCTTATTGCATCTTTATTCCCATATGGGGCCTTAAAACCAATTTGACATTTCATAATTACATTTAAATTTTTAGTATTCCCACCAATGGATTTTGGTTTACTTTATCAGGTATATATAACATTGAACTTTCAAATACTAATTGTTCTTTTAAATTTTGTGGGACCACTTGATTATAGAAGGCTCCTAAATTTTCTTAATAACACTAGAAAAACATTTTAAGTAGCTCTCCAAAAATACTATTAATAACTTAATAAGATTAACATATTCTTGATTCTCAATTTAACCAAACAATCACATATCCATAATATAAATATATTCTAAATTTATAAAAATTAAAAAAAACCATTAGATTTTTTTAAAACAATTTTTAAAGAAATTAATTATAATCTAAAGAAAATTCCTTTAGAAATAAAAATAAAAACACTTCTAAGAATATATTTTTTAATTGCCTCAAGTTACTCACATGTGTCAGGAGTCAGGACTATTGTATGGGATGGTGTAAATCCATTCCAAACTCTCTATTGAATTTGCACCTCACACATCAATTCCTTTTCTTTCCTTTCTAAGTACAATGTATGATTTAATGTAGAAAGGAACGAAAAGTACAAATACTCGTTTTTTGTCTTCTTTAATTTAAATGTAGCTGAAAAACTCTTCTGAAAATTGCTGTCTTTTCGTCGATCCACTTACAACAGTAGTGAGCACAGCATATGATGAATGCGCAGAGATCTATCTTTCAAAACTAATTAATCAATAAAATACTCAATAACCCATGCACGTCGATCCATGGATAATCCATACCCAGTTGCAAATTCAATCAATGGATAAATTTTCTAAAGATAAGGCTAACATACACAGACGCGGATGCATATTTTTGGATGGATAAATCCTTATGAAGATAAGGAAGACCAATATACACAGCATATAATTGGTTGAAAGGTAGGTATAAATGACTGTACTAACTACTCATGCATATATCGTAGGTTTTCTTAGACGTTGAATGTTAGGTTTTAAAGACTGTATTGACAGCTCGGGCAGAACATTATTCAATTGCGCACGAGCGAGATATACTTGATGACCATTTCAGTTACGTGTCTTGGCATATTTGGGTAGCTCAAATCACAAGTCAGACAGATGAGAACCGGTGCTTACCAAACTCTATTTAAATTTAGTATTTTGAAGTGATAGTAAAATGCGCCAAAGAATCTGGCAATGTTCATAGGTATATCGATGAAGTTGGTCAGCTTAAGTTATGTTGAATTATTGATCAGGTTTGAATAGGTCACCAATCAGGGCTATGCACAAACTCTACGTAGACTTAGAAATTTATGCAGTGCAGTTCGTTTTGTTATATATTTTTGTTGATTGATCTAGATTTTTAGGAGGTTTTTTGTTTCGGCTTTGATTTGAGCTAAAAATGAGTTTTAGAGAGGATTTGGAGAATGCTGAGGATGGGAAGAGAATGGATTTTGATGAGGATTTGGAGATTGATGAAGATGTGAAAACACCATTGATTCAACAAACAAATAGTTGGTATACCAGTTCCATGATTAATATTGAGAGAGGGGGCAGCAGCAATCAAGTTCCAGGGGCTGCTTCCGAAGAAAGTTCTCTTAATGCTTTACTTTTTACACTTATTGTGGCTTTGGGTCCTGTGCAATATGGGTTCACAGTAAGTTTGCTTCTCTTGAATGTAACTAGTCACTTGGAGGAGAACGAATTAATTAGGATATAATTAAGTTTGCGTGTCTGCAATATGGGTTCAGAGTAAGTTTGCTTCCTTTCATTTATATAAGTCATTGTGTTTTTTGTTGATTTTTTGAGTTGTTGATTGTAACACCCACAGGGAATTGCACTATTAAGGTTAGAAGATTTTTTTTTTATTTGGTGTAGAGGCCAAGTAGCAGTTCATTTTATCCTTATTTATAGGTCAATTGTAAATCTCGTGAATCCACCATCAAGCTCAACACTCCATTTACAATGGGAATTCGCTGACAAAACCAAGTCAAAGCCACATGGCACGGGTTTTCATTCTCCAAAACCTATTTGCAACTTGCACTCGATGTTGTCTGGGTGTAGAATTTGAGGCACCTGTGAGAGGATAAATTACTCACAATTTTCCTGCATAAAAGGATTTTGCTCTGTCAGACAGTTACCTTAGAAGCTAAGTAGGAGCCTCCTAGGGGTATCTCTATGGTGCTTGCACGAGGTAGCGCAATTAAGCTTAGGAGTTTCTCTTCTGTCAAAATTTATCACTCCAAACCTTGATTTGTCACGTGTGGCATATAATTACTTGAAGGCCATTTAGTAGGTGTTGCTATTGGCAATTTTAATAGCTTCGCCTTCCCATTGAATCATGGGCAGCACCAGTTTAATATTAGTTTTATGTTAATTATCCTTCAATGCATATTCTTCTCTTTATGAGAGAGGAGTAAATGAGTAGATGAATTAATTGTTAATTGATTCCATACCGATGTTTAATGGTAGTAAAGCTAGTTTCAACTTTTTCTTCTCCACCTGACTCCTAATCAAGAGCAGTATACAACACTTAAGTCTTGAGTAACAGCAGTAGGTAGAATTCTTCCTATTGCATCACCAGTTTTTGTGGCAATTATTTTCTGATTTGGACCTCAGTTCCCATCCTAGACAAAAGAAAATGTCTGAAATAACAGTCATGATATTTTCACAGTCCATACTATGGCTTACAATGTTTCGGGATTTAACTTTGTCAAGATTTTTCATTTAAACTCTTGAAACAGCTAAATCCAGAAAAATTGTAGACAAAATTAACAATCTAAGCATGTCTTAAATAGTTGTCCAAAAAGCATATCTATAGGACAATCCACAGAGCAGACAAAATTAACAAGAACACATAATGTAAGAGAGTGAGCTAAGGGAATATTTAGCCCAGTTCCAGTCCTGAAGTAAATAATGAAAATTGTTAAATCAACAGTATTATGAAAATAAGTAGACACTGTTTTTAGTAAAACAGCTATGGACCTATTAGACCTACAAATATGATCTCCAATAAATATATGATTTCCCCAAACCTATTAAAGACTTCTACAGAGATGGAACTCTAAAGCTCAGTACTGGTCAATGCCATAGAAGTGTTTTATTTGAATGCTGAAAAGGTATTACAAATGGATGATCTACAAATGACCAGAATAGGTGAATGCATCTTCAGAGTACTGTCAACAATAATAGCAAAAGAAAAGAGTGTCTAAGTCATATTGCATAGGGGAAATAGAGTTATCAATGTTTGTATAAGTGTTGTCTAGGGAATGGTTTCAGCTAACACGATCTGCTAGAGTTGTCCTCTTGTGCTAGTAATTACAAAATACTATCGATTCTCCTACCATCCAAGGTCAAATATCTCATGGAAGAGATGAAAAATTGGCAATACCAGCCAAATCATGAGATCCAGAACAAGCATAAAGAGGAGCAGTTGTCACCCAAAACCGATAATAGGTCCAATCAATGTGAGTAAAGGTACATTCCTTGACAGGACCTTTTTTCTAGCAATGTCAGTAGGGGATTCAAGGCCCTTGCCAGCCTGCCAAGAAAGATCTGTTAGGTCTAGGAGGTCATTGTAGGGCAGTGGAGGAAGAAAGAAGTATGAAATAATCAATCCACTAGGTATAGGGGATAATTTCAATGCTTGACACCTGAAGACAACTTCCTTGCAGAGAAAGAGAGCCAAACGTCTTTAAGAATTGATATATATTTCTTCCCATTGTCCTCAAATAGAGAATATAACATCTATTGGATCACAAGATGAATTGTGCTCCTCACTTTGAAGTGATGTTTAACCTACAGTTGCTGAACGTTGCATCGCATGCAGATTTAGATTTCAATAATCCAATATTGTGCTTTAATCAAATCCTTTTGTGTCTCAGCTGTACTAAGTGCTACTGCTAATTTAGAACATTCCAGTTTTCTCTGCTTTTGGCTCATATCAAATAAATCTTTCTTATTGTTTGAGACTAATCTTTATGTGCATTCTGTTACAGAAAACTTTCTGTGATGAGGTGCTCATTTGCATTCCAAATCTTGTAGTTTTCTTGTCAAGCAGTGCTCTAGGAGGCAATTTGTACTACCTCCTACTTTAGGAGCTTGAGAGGAGCTATGGGACTTTATGGATCTCCAAGTATGAACAAACATTCGATTGTTCCTTTTTCCAAACTAAGGCTAGAAGATGGTACTAAGGAGTAATATGATAAAAGCCATCGATCTTGTCCTCTATAAGCAAGTGACATCTTTGAAGAAAAGCTCTCTGACAAAAATAGCTACATATCTCTAGTGCCCATATCCAAAAATTGATGTGACCCTTCTGGTTCTCAACGAAGCTACTTGTATCCCTTGCATCTCAAAACAGGTTTGACATATGAAGATGAAATGCACCTCTATTTCTAACCTGCAACAAGCAAAGTGTGCAACAATAATAACATATGGCTTACAAGTTCCAAGCATTACTAGGAGTGAGAATAGTAAAATATTTTTCATGCAAACTATTATATGATGCTACAATTTTAACAATTTAAAAGAAATAGATAAACTTATTACCAAGATGAATTGTACCATATAAAGTGTACGAAAAGGTTACTTTCCCAGTTGTGTCTGGAATTGGTTGATATTATTTCCAGTAATTGTTGGAAAACTTGTGTGCAACAGTTGGCTTAAATCTCACAAATGTCTCATTGTTATTTATTATGGTCCTCAATCCCTAGAAATTAAATCCATCATATTAGAACTTACTCCAAAAAAGAATGAATAACTAGATTATAACTTCTTATACGTAGGACTCAGTTACAAATGTCAGACTGCAAATCACCATGCAACAATTTCTTTTCTCTCCCATAAAATTCAGATCTAATATTCTTGTGTGCTTTCTCTTCTCAAGCAGGACTTGGATAACTTATTTAAAAATTCTAGTTGTGTCACATATTTTGCAAAATATCTAGATGTGTCATATATCTTGCAAAATAGAAATGGAATAGTAATACTAATGAATTGGCATTTGGAAGGGATAAAACAAAGAAAAGTGATATGTGTCATCTTGTTGCAGAATGGCTATTCATCACCTACTGAGAGTAGTATTATAAATGATCTCAACCTAACCATTTCTGAGGTATGTTGCATTACTCTTGGAACAATGTATATGCCTCTCTCAGATAGAATTGAGGATGTCAGGCTTACCATTGTTGATGAATTGGTTGCTAAATTTTACACAGTTTTCTTTATTTGGATCCCTGTCCAATGTTGGAGCAATGCTCGGGGCTATGGTCAGTGGGCTACTTGCTGATTATATTGGAAGAAAAGGGGTATGTTCTTAGGAATTCATGATCGTTGAATGGAAATATAAGTTCATATATATGGATTAATTTATTCCTTTCAATCTTAATTGTTGTAAGATGCCCTTGTATGAATTCTTATATTTTTTGGAGATTTCTCTTTCCGTACACAGGCACTGGTTGTAGCCTCAATACCCAATATTCTAGGGTGGATAGCCATTTGTTTGGCAGAGGCAAGTTGTAGTTCTTCTGTTAATGAATTCTGTGTCATATAGGCATGACTTACACAAAATAAGCTTGCATATGAAAGTAATATACTTTTTTATTTTAATTTCATTATAGCTATCTGGGTGCAGGATTCTTTAGTTTTGTATATAGGAAGGTTATTGACAGGCTTGGGAGTGGGAATCATATCATTCACTGTAAGTTCATTGATTTACCACTAACCTTTCAGTAAATTCAATTTCAAGTTTTCTGTTATTAGGTGTTTTTTCTCTCCATTGTGAGATTTATAATTTCTACTTTCCAGTTTGAATTGTTATTATTCACATAGAGACACATATTTGCAAAATCATTCTAATCAAAGTGTCAATGAATGATTTCTGACAACGAATGGAAAGTTATTGCATGCTACAACAATATTCAGATATATACTTGAAGCATAAAAAGCTTTCCTGCATAGAAAACAAAAATTAGGTCATTTTTCGAGACACATTCAAAACTAAACTCCTCATCAATATTGTGATGTGAAAACATAGTTACCTTGTCAAGAACTCAAAACAATATAAATTCGTTTATGCCAGACAATTGTCTGTATTGGTCAGATACTTTATTCTCCCATATTGCACTGGTTCTCTTCATTTGGAAATTAGCCAAACAGAAACTTCCATAACTAATAACAGGGATTACTTTTTGGAGTTATCAGGAAGAAAAATGGCCTAGATATTCATGTAATTGTCTGCATTGTATGTTATGATCTTTTCAGGTGCCTGTGTATATTGCTGAGATAGCTCCTAAGCACTTGCGTGGAGGTCTTGGCACAGTCAACATGGTAAGATACTTGCCCATTATCAGTATTTGCTGATAAGTCAACCTTTCTACTGTTCTTAACGGTAACATATGGTCACTTATTTTCATTTGCAAAGTCTGAGTTGTAACAAATTAAAAGACTACTTGTGAAACAGCTTTCCATAACAATTGGTATATTCGTGGTATATCTATTGGGAATGTTCATTTCCTGGAGGCATCTTGCAATTGCAGGTATATTGGTGGCAATTATATGAAAGAGAGGAAAAGGTATAATTGAAATTGTTTTGTTAAAGTTGCATGGAATATTTGCTAAAGAACACTCATATTCCCAATACTTTGTGTCTACACAGGTGCAGTTCCCTGCAGTTTACTGGTTCTTGGGCTTTTTTTAATTCCAGAAGCTCCAAGATGGCTGGTAAGATTCAATGAAATTAGAGTCTCTCTTTTAATGTGGTTTTAAGTTTTAATTATTAAGAGATTGACATATTTCACCATCGCTATAACTTTTCCCGGTTAATCTGTGTTTATGGGATACAGGCTAGGATGGGTAAAGATTTAGACTTTGAAGCTTCCTTACAAACCCTTCGTGGGTTTGAATCTGATGTTTCCCTTGAGGCAACTGAAATTAGGGTAATTATTTCACCTAAATTTTGATCTTCCATTTATTTCCTTTATGCCATGTCCTTACTGTTTTGTCAAAATAAAAACAGAACAAAAAAATTCTTACCATTCTTTTTGGCTTTGCATTTGGTGGTCCAAGTACAAAGAAACATCTTGTACCATTTTTCCTTTACCAGACCATCTTTGTAAATGCCTTCTTAGTCTTTCATCCCCTCAAGCAAGCTATTCATTTGCTTGAGCAAAACCTGCAATTGGGAATCGGCAGTTATTATCATGAAGGAGACTTTGCTACAACTAATGTGAAACTTTACTGTGCTTTAGAGTGCAATGGAGCTAAACAGACAAGAACCAAATATCAAATTCTCAGAGTTATGCCAGAGGAGATATGCATTCCCTCTTACTGTAAGTATTCTTATATTCCAATTTGAATGCAAGAAACTACAATTTGACCTTTATGTTTTGCACATTTGTATATGAAATCTCTCTATGCTTTTGGTCAAGATGTTGGAATTAGGATGGTCTTGTTGGAGTTGTTTATTAAGTTGTGACGGTTTAAGACTGATGCTTTATCAGATGTCAACAAAGTGGAAGTCAGAGGAGCTATACCTTTGGTTATCTCTATGCATTTTTTTCTAAACCTTGCTTCCAAACTAGTTTCTAACTTGTATTCTCCACGAGAAGTTTATTGCAGTTTATTATTATAATTTAATCTTCCATCCAGTACCTTGAACACTAACCAATGTACTTATAGATTTATATCCTGCTTGGATTATAGTACCCACAAAATCACTATAATTAGTAGGCAACACAGTTTATCAGAACATCCAAGCTTGTGAATCTTAAGTTTGTCCTTTCCCATCTCCTCTGTGTAGACATTAAAGAGGGGGATAGTCCGCTGAGTTTGAAATCCCCCATTTCCCTTCTGTTATCGTTTAAACTTCAGAGAAACAATTAAGATAGACATCTTAAGCATTTCCTAGACTACATTAGTATGAAGAGATTCTTATTTTATTATTAAGCCTTATCCTTGATTGATAAAAAAAGTGACCCCAGCTATATAGCAAGAATCACTTCGATTCTTTCCTTGGATATATTTTTGTCAATGCTCCGTGTTTTCCATCATGTTTTATGCACCTGACAATTGATCCAAGTCCCGGAACTCTCATAGTGCACATAAGATTTCTTTTGATCAAGAATTGATAAGTTCAATCACTGAAAGTGTCTAAAAGGAGTAAACTTTTTTTGGCATGAATTGAATTCATAAGTACTAATAATGTCTTTAGAATTACAATCATGAGAAGTGTTTTCACTTTTCATAATGCAAGTTTTCCAAGGAATTAAATGAAAGACATTCTCCAATGAAAGTATATTTTCATTAAATGTCCATGCTCACATTGCTTCACATATGCATGTCTTTCCATTTTTTTACCACATTAGCTTCTAAACTATATTGTTTGTTCCAAACACCAGCAAATCCATGATCCACGAAAGTTCTTTGATTGACTTCCTTCAAGATCTGTTATGCTAAATTGTGGCTAAATGCTTCACATTGTCATTGCAAATTCTACTACCCACCTTGCTAGTAATCTCTACTAGATCTGCATCTTCTCTAGAATTCATTTAGAATGGTAGATTTCAAATTTATCCATGCATTGCTACATCTGATTTTCCTCTTTTAGGATTGCTTCATCTGTGTGTCCTAATGGTCACCTTTTTAGACCTAGGTTGATTTATGTGTACTAGCATTGTATTTCAAATACTTTATTGATGGAAATCTATGATGTAAAAGTCTTATTGTTTAAGAATGTCTACTGTCAGATTGGCATTGGGCTGCTTGTATTGCAGCAGTTGACAGGAATAAGTGGCATTATGTTCTACAATACTTCCATTTTCAAAGCTGCTGGTAAGCTGTTTTATTAAGACTCGCTTAATTTTTCTACCAGCCAATAGTGGTCCATGCATAACCATGTTAGAACCTATGCATTGCTAATTCCACAAAGTACAAAAGATTTGACAGAAAAGAAAGAAAGAAATTATGTTAATGTATACAGATGGAAGAAGGTGGGACCATGGGTTTCAAAAGTACATTAAATTATAATAGGGAAGTTCTAGGCCTAGAAAACAAGGAAAACAAGAAAAACAAAGCGCAGTTGCATATTTGTAGCTGAGTGAGATTTTTAAGTTGAAAAAGTCTGTCCTGTAAGAGATGTGAAATCTACTTGGGAAATGAATGCCTAATCCAGGATGAAAAAGGTAACTAATTTCTAAGAAATCCAACAGGAATTTCAGATGCTGAGGTTGCATCCCTTGGACTGGCTGGAGTGCAGGTGATTGTGAAGTCCTAAGCTAGAAGTTGTTCAGCTAATTGCTTGATAAAATTTTTGGAATAAAGCCTTTATCATTTGTATTTTAATTATTTTTAATTCAGAACTTGTAGCCCTGATCTTGTATAATGATGTCATATAGGTTCTGATGACTGGAGTAATTGCATGGCTAATGGACAAGTCTGGTAGGCGTCTTCTCCTCATGGTAAGTAAATAAGTAACTTCTATTAATGCTCTGCTACCACATAGGAAGATCACTACAGATTCAACTCGAGCCTTGTTAAGAGAATTACATATAATTTCTTTCACTTTGCCAGGTCTCATCTGCAGGAATGGCAGCCAGTCTTTTCCTAATAGGAATTGCATTCTACATAAAGGTAGTCTTTTCACCTATCACAATATTACTTGTGTAGCAGATGCCTGACATATGCAGGCATTAACTCATGCATTTTCTTTGGACAAAGAGGAAAAACCAAATTTTTATTGTTAAGCAACTATTTATGTATCTTTGATGATCCAAAGACTGAAATTTGCGTAAGTACTCACTTTGAAGTTTGATATCATGATTTATGGTATCTTGCAGAGCCATATACCAGCAGATTCTTATTTTGCCAGTATTTTGGCTTTAATTGGATTATTGGTAAGCTTGGGAGTCAAGTTACCTATCAGGTTTTTTTATTTCATTTCGACTAATCACGCTTCCATTATAGCTGATGCATAGTAATCAATCTGACTGATTGGTGCTTTTTCATGACAGGCTTGCATTATCTCCTTCTCTCTTGGTATGGGGGCCATCCCATGGATTATTATGTCTGAGGTAATGTGTCTTCTCCAACTTACACTTGAGAAATATTCTTGGAACAGACTCAGATTTTGGGCATATTTTTCAATTCAGAAAATTGAGGTTTACCCAGTAAAATATTTGACATGAAAGAAACAATCTGCAAATTTTGAGGAAGGGGGCGTGGTCTAGTGGTAAAGTTATCATGACTTCCATTTCTCGAGGAATCACACTTCATGCAAACTCATCAATATAAAAGCTTGTGGGTATACCTGGTAATGTAGAAATTGGGCCTCTACAATGTTCTGAGACTTCGATCTTATTACAATGTTGACCTCCTAGATCCAATTTCCCTACTTTCCTGTATACTAGACATCCCATTTGTGAAAGATTCCATTCATCTTGTTCTGCTTTGCAGTCTTATATATGCTCATCCATAAAGTACCTACTCTATTTTATTCTACTACTGCAGATACTTCCTATCAATGTCAAGGGCATTGCTGGTAGTGTGGCAACGTTGGCCAATTGGTCTCTTTCCTGGGCAGTAACAATGACAATAAACTTACTCTTAGAATGGAGCAAAACAGGTAAATCTATGGCCAGATCATAAACTCCAGTTTGGGAACTTAGGGTGGATCTATTTTTTAATGCTTCTGGTATCATGGGTACAGAATCACAAACTAACATTAAGGTCTGTTCCTTGCAGGAACATTCATGATGTATGCTCTGTTCAGTGCTCTTACCTTAACCTTCGTGGTGCTGTTTGTGCCTGAAACTAAGGGAAAAACTCTGGAGGAAATTGAGGCATCACATAGATAAAGTTTGGAATGGTTAGGAACCATCAATAGTACTTTTGGATGGTACGTTGCTATATAAGCATTGGGGTCCTATAATGGATGCGGTTGGTGCATGGAATATAATTTGTCGGCCATGAAATTGAAAGATGATACACCTTATATTGGGAATTGTATTTTGTCCTCAAATTTTGGGTTGGGGCAAGTCATCAATACACCTAGTTAGGTAACATCTATACAGCTACCCGTATTGGGGAATCCAGTGCCTATTTTGATAAAGACACCTTGACACAAGGGTCTTATCATGAACCTCCGTAGCATTTGAATAGTAGTGGTCATTTGGTATTGAATAGTGACATTGTTCTTTAGGCTCTTCAGTTAGCTGAAAAGTATTGATCAAATGGTGAATTGTACTCCAACTTTTCTCTGTGTGAAATTAAATTGAATTATTTATCGGTACTTTTTGGTGCAGTTGCATCATGGACTTCGTTCATGGATAGAATATAAAATTTGGTAATGACAAGCAATTCTCCTTCAAATTTGAATACTGAAATAAACTTGAAGCTATTCAATGTTAGTTCAAACTTGAGATGCGTCTCATTTCATTTTGTTTACGTATTTTTAATTTGATAAACTTCAGAATCAAATATATCAAAGAAGTTACAAAATGCAGCAAGGCGGCAGTGGAGTGAACTGAATCCTTGTAGAGCCGGACGATATCAGATTATATTTTTATATTGATGAAAAAAGTTTAAAGAACATTTATGTTCGCAAAGAGCATCGAAATTAGAAACAACGGTTATGATGAATTCAACGCTGCCCTACCAAAAGGGCAGCTGATTACAAAACATCAGCCATAGATTGCTCATAAAAGGAAAGTAAACAAACAGAAACGTTATGCAACAGGTCCCTCGTGAAGTGAACTGGGTGCCTCAAAGTTGCTACTTTGAGCTGTTTCCTGACCCTTGGCATCCGAGTGCTCAATGATGGCTTGAACCTAGGGCATCATGCTCTTGATGTAATTCTCTATTAGATCTTCTACCTATTGATCATTAAAAAAGGAGAGAAGAAATCCAGTCCGAAGGAGAAGCAAACAATGGGCGACGAGTCAGAAGAGAGACAAAATTAATGACAATGAGAGCAACTTTCTTGGACTCTTGTTAATCTTCATATGGATATAAGGTGGCAAAACCCTTTTGTTTTTGCCATTTTGAGCTCTGTATCACGTGAATCAAGTTTATCGTTATTCAAAGCATTTTTGAAAATTTTCTAGAATTTTGGGCAGAAAAGCATCATAAAGTAAAAATTTGGCCTTAAATGCGTGAATCATACCTCATGCGATGGTCAAAGTGGCAGGGCAAATATAATGCAGTGCAATGATCAAAGCAGAAGTCATAGAATATGGGATATAAGTAGAGACAAATATATGTGGGCAACGGATGCCATAATGAGAAAGATTTATCTTAAGGACAACGTCCATCAAGAAATAAGATAACGGGGAACACAGCAAACGAAGGAAACAAGGGCACGGCTTTTACAGGGCAATCTCCTATAATACCAGGGCAATGCAACATTTTATCAAACCATGGTGAAGATTTCTTATTTTTCTAACCGAACTCAAGCCTGCAATTGGGCTCAAAACAACTGCAATTCAGATTGGAGAAGCAATACCTCCGTACTTGTTGGATAAAAACAGAGAGCAGGTTTTAGCCCTAATCGCTAAAACTTTTGGAAAATCCATCTGACGTGCTTGCAGAGAGAGACCGAAATGTAAAGGTTTGAAGCCACGGCCAATAAAAACAATGCAGGATTTGAAGATAAGGGAGCTGAAAGCTACCATACCCTAGAAAGACCTGTTTTCCATCCATCTGGAGAAGGGCAAAGTAAATCTTTGAACTTTTAATTCCCTAATGATATCGTTGCTGAATGTCAAATTCAAATTATGTTTTTAGTTCCTCCGAATACTTATGCATTCGCCGGGAATGCTTTTAATGGGCAGCGTCGGCCAATCACATTTCGCCATTTAACATATTATTTATTTTTTTGTATAGTTTGAATTTGGAGAGCTATTTTATATATTAGAAAATTAGCATTTATCTATTTTTCTATTAGGAAAATGTGAGCGCATAAATTGATTAAATAAATTTAAGCAAAGGCATAGTTTATAAAACTAGCGGGTAGACGTACGTAATGCATGAATATAAATTAAATGCATTAAATGGCATCTGACTCGAGGTGAAGGCGCTGGAATGGCTTGGAGGCCACGCGTGGCTAGGGTACTTTGGTCATTTAATATAGAGTTAAGTCACTTCCTATGCATCTTTATTACTTTCCGTGTTGTTTTTGTGTTCTGTAAACCCCTGTTCTGAGAAAGAGGTTGTAGCGACTGAACAGGAGATGTTATAGTTGCAGAGTCCAGACCCAGAAACGAGTTACTTGAGGTGATAATTTGTTAATTTTCAGAGTTTCATTATATTAAAGTGCATAACGAAGCTGTATTTCATAGTGTTCTATTGTGTGGCCGATCAAGGTATTTTGTAGTTGCAGAGTTGCACACTGGATAGTGAGAGACGAATTGCTTGAGGTCAGAAGAGGTAAGTTTTCGTTGTTTTCTTCTATTTGATATGAGAAATGCAAGTAGGGTTTCATAGTGCTTTAAGGCATTCTTATACTTTGATTATAAATTCGTATTTTAAACTACTTTTAGTATTATCTATTCGAATTTTTTGTTGAAATGCGAAGGTTTCATCTGCGTTTGATAGGAATTATGTTGAAATCCTCTTGTCCATTTTACTTCATGCATGCGAGCCCTGTAAAGTTCGTATATTTTTTATTACTGCAAAGTGGTCCCATAAAGAGGGCTTTGGAACCAAAATTATGTCAACATGTGCAATAATGATAGCTTTCGAACAATGAGTCAACAGTGTGTTGCTTTGAGCTTTTTCGTTGTCATGAAAGCATAAAGGATAGAGGGATTCTGTTAAAAGTCATGGTTGTTGTCCTCGTAAGCATAAATTTGTATTTTAAACTACTTTTAGTATTATCTATTCGAATTTTCTTGTTGAAATGTGAAGGTTTTATCTGTGTTTGTTAGGAATTATGTAGAAATCCTCTTGTCCATTTTACGTCATGCATGTGAGCCCTGTAAAGTTTGTATATTTTTGATTACTGCAAAGTGGTCCCATAAAGAGGGCTTTGGAACCAAAATTATGTCAATGTGTGTGATAATGAGAGCTTTTGAACAATGAGTCGACAGTGTGTTGTTTTGAGCTTTTCCGTTGTCATCAAAGCATAAAGGATAGAGGGATTCTGTTAAAAGTCGTGGTTGTTGTCCTCGTAGGCATAAATGCAAACAATGGGAGTATAAAGAATGCAGTAGAAACCTATTTTCTGCCAGCAAGCATTTAAATTATGTCAGATGTCGTGGTTATTGTTCTCATAGGTAGACATGTAAAATATGAAAGCATTTATAAGGCAAGTGAACTGTTTTACAAAACTCCTCAAGGAAATGGGCCTCCGAGGAATGCAATTAGTATTAAATCTGGACACCTTGATATTCACATGTTAACTTTGGTATTTTTATGGAGTTGGTAGCTCTGATTTACTCTTCTTTCATCTGATATCTAATTAATTAGGTGGTTGTTAACTAGTTTTTAAATACATAATAATAAAAAGAAATAAATAATTATAAATATCCTTGTGGACATTTTAATTATGGGTTGTCATTTGTACTTGCATGTAGATGGATTAAGCACTCAAAAGTCACAGTATATGTAGCGTGTCAGCTAATAGGTCCATGTGACATTTCAGTCATGTTAAAGTAGTCAATTCCATATTTGTCATTTATCCTTGTTTCATTAAATAACTAATTAATTAGGTAACTGTTAATTAATCTTTAAATACACAGTAATTAAGAGAAAGAAAAAATTACAATTATCCTTGTGTACATTTTACCTGGTGATCAAATTCAAGGTATAGACATACGAAGCAAACAACAATTTGAGATTTTGTAGTTGGAAAACTTAGATTGAATGCTTAGGAAGTTAAAAAATTGTATCTTGGGGTTATAAAAAACTATGTCAAATATGTTTTAGAATCCAAATTGCAATGTTGTCATAGAGCAGTCAAGTAATATTGCTTGATAAAATAATTTTAGGCTTCATGCAAAAGAGTAGTTAAATTCATTGCTAGAAGATTTGTGGTACATTAACCTATGGCAACTAGTTTGTGTAGTTAATCTGATTTACATTTATACTTGTGTCTCTTGAATC
>VDFB02200415.1:0-13888 GCA_007258455.2 Sequoia sempervirens
GTAATGTTTGCTTTCCATTCATTTTGTTTGGTGGTTAGATGGCTTTGCATTTATTGTGTAAAGTGGTTTGTTGGCCGGTGATATGGCCGGAGGATTTGGTCTGAACAGACCAAAATTAATCCATATGCCAACTAGTTATGTAAGGTTAAAGTGACATTGTAAATTGTGAGGTTAATATTAAATGAATATTAGTGGGTATGGATTTAAATTGCATGTTGGTCTTAAAAATGAATGTTGGTTTTTTAATATCCCATGTGGCCTACTCAATAATGTTTATGGAGAAGAGAATAAAATTGGATTCTAAATTAGAATGGTGTATCTTTTTTGGTAATGGAGAAGACCAATATAGTTTTAGATTATGATTATAGTATTTGATTGCCAAAAAAACTAGTCCATAATCATGATGTTGCCTTCAATGAAAAAATGTTTTCAAGTCTACAAACACATGGGACACAAGTAAAAGAGTGTACCATTATTATACATTACAGATGGTAGTGATATTCTTCTCAAATATTAATAGTTTTCACATCCAAATTTGGTACCAAGTATGCCTCTTACAGTTCCAAACTATGAACAAAGTGCAGATTCAAATTTACAACTCCATACAAAAGTTACAACATAAAATTTAAATTCACACCTGCCCCCACTCAGTTTCACACAACCTACTCAAACTTCATCAAACACTCCCACTCCCACTCAATTTTACAAAGGTTGCTCAAAATTTATCAAACACACTTGCCTCCCACTAATCCCACCATACTCTACATTTTTAGTGCCAAATTTGGCATGAACTATGGGATAATAATATCCCATGTGGCCTACTCAATAGTCACACCTATCAATCCCAGCCCCCAACACCAAGGCTACAACTAGGGGTGCTAAGGAATCTCCCATACAAGCATTTAATTATAGTTTCCTCACTCCAAACTTTGATATGCAATACGAAACCTCCACATAGCCTCCTACACAACTAGTAATTTCTTCTTCACAACCCATTTTCAAACTGCATTCGCTCATTTCACATGAGCAATCTTGAAATATGCTGCCAAACATTTGAGATATGTCACATGAATATTATCATATTATGTTGCCCCATATTATGCCTCAACAAAAACATTACATTGGAAATTTTGAAGAAGGAAACTTGTAGGAGCCTATTCCTCAATTAAGGAGATCCACTCGGGAACGTCGACCTCCAACCAAGTTAGATGACTATCAATTGTTGATCTTCGATTAAGGAAAGCTAACTACCTTCAAAGAAGCCTGCAAATACATCAATCATGAGAAGTGGATGGATGCCATGAAAGAGGAAAGAGATTCATTAATGACCAATCACATGGGATTTGATGAAGCTTTCAACCAACTGAAGAGCATTGAAAAATTGATGGGTGTATAGATTAAAAGAGGAAGAGGGAGGAAAGAAACAATGACAGGCCAGGTTGGTTGTGAAGGGGTATGATTAGCAAAAGGGGATTGAATTTAATGAGATCTTTCCATCAGTTATGAATATGACCACTATTCAAACAGTTTTGGGTTTGGCAACAATGTATTACCTTGAACTCAAGCAACTTGATGTGAAGTCTACATTCCTCCATGGCAACATAGAAGAAGAGTTATATATGCACCAGCCTAAGTTTTTTGAGCAACAAAGGAAAGATGATTTGTATTGCAGATTGAGGAGAAGTTTGTATGGGCTCAAATAAGCCTCGCAGTAGTGGTATCTCAAGTTTGATTCCTTCATGACCGAACAACACATGGGTATGTGCAGGATCATCATGGAAAAAATAGGCACTTAAGTGGCAAAAAAATTAGAAAAATCAGAGTTAGGCAACTTGACGTAAAAATTTGAATAAGTTGTCTATATTATTTCAAAAATATGTAAGAATAGAATCTGTAGCAAATTGAATGTAGTTTCTAAACTAGTAGGTTTGTTTAAAAAAAACAAAATCTATTTGGTGAAAATTTGAAATTGCAATGCAGTGGTACTTAAATTTCAGGGAAAAAATAAGAAGTAGGTGTCTGTCTGACCACCCTAACCACAATAAAATGATAATATTATTTTATAATATTATAGAAATAAGTAGAGGACTCATGCCTCGATGTGATGCATATTTTTTTGTAATTTTTTTCCAAGTAAATAATTAATTATGAAGTTTTATTATAAATTTTTAAAAAATATTAAAACTCGTATGTCTGACCACCTTAACTTGGTCAAAACTTCATGAAATTAATTTTTTCTTTTTAATCCTATGGTATGTGGCGCATGTTTTTGGATTCAAAGAATTGTGATACTACAGACATGAAATAGGCATGCAGTCAATCCAATGGTTTAATCAAATAATAAAAATTTCATCTCTCATGATCATTCCAGCCTTTATCTTGCATCATCCATTTAATTACTGGTAAAACTAGGAGTTTATTGATTAAGTCCTCAAAAGTCATATTTCTCCTTTACGATTTAAATAAATCAAATATTTGAGTCAAATTGATTTAAAACATTCTAATCATCATCCTAATGAGTAATCTTGAGTTAATCTAATCTAATGCATGTCACATCC
This sequence comes from Sequoia sempervirens, assembly GCA_007258455.2. Taxonomy (NCBI): domain Eukaryota; kingdom Viridiplantae; phylum Streptophyta; class Pinopsida; order Cupressales; family Cupressaceae; genus Sequoia; species Sequoia sempervirens. Next base: position 2,559 of record VDFB02200415.1, read on the forward strand.
TCTAGATAATCCCACTTGCACAAAATCAAATCCATTTTATTGATTTATTAAATTCAACATTTCCCTCATGGCAATGCAATCTTCCATCGAGTTTGAATTCAAGACCAGGTGGGCATGTACATCCAACAAACAATTAATGGCTCTTACATGTCCCCCACTCGGCATTTTACTCTCAAGAGTTTGAATTTCAAATTTCCCCCTCTTGGGCACATTTCTCAAATCTTGCACATGCATCAACCACTCACAAGATGACAAGTGTCTCCATCTCATTGGCTTGATTCTTTATCCCACATTCATCCATTTGGCCAATCTCTCATCAAGAAATCTATAAATGAAAGGCTTCATTCTTGATCAAATCCTCCACAACTCCACAACTTGATCTATACCTCTTGCAAGGTCACTCTCTTAAATTGAGAACTAATTTTGTTCATCTACTCCACAATCTCTTGCAAAGTCACTCTCCTTGAGAACCGATTTTTCCATCTTACTCCATCATCATCATTGGCATTATATCATTTAGCTTAGCTCAAGCAAGGATTGGGAAAGGGCTATTTTCTACAATAGCACCAATCCACTATGAGATAAAGTTGGATCATGTCTTTTATATTCTTTGTTTAGTTTCCATTGTTTCATTTTATTGCATGATTGACATGTTTCATTATTTCATAGGGATGTTGAAATGTTGCTTTGTTTTAAACTAACCATTTGTAGATTTTGACATCCACAAAATGGCGCTAGAAGGAGGGTTGATCTCAACCATTTCCACCATTGCATTATGTTTATGGACCAATATTCTGATCATATTGGGTTCACTATTCTAATCATATTAGGTTCACTGCGGCTAATTAGTTTTGTTTGATACTTGATATTGACAACATAGATCTGGTCTTCTTTGCTAAAGTAACTATTTATGCTATAAATTTGTGGGTAAAGATGTGGCAATAAGATTAAAGTGGGGGAACATCTCTAAGGCTTGCAACATTGATTGCACTTCAAGTGAGAAATTTTTAGATATGTGAAGTCCAACAGATAGCCTCTTGGGCTTCTCTTATTTTCCCTCCAATTACACATCTCTTCAACTTCTTTACAGATGAAAATATTTGTGGATATTGTAATCACTTATGGTATTACATAGCTGAAATAAGCTTGTTGTTGTATGTGTAACAAAATAGTGATATTAATAATAGAGTTTCCCCTGCTTCGCATGGATGTAGCCATTATGGTGAACCACATAATCTTGGCATTGTGTGTATTTCAAAATTGTTTGTTTTGCATCTTTAATTTTTTCCACTGTTAATTGTTTATCTACACTTTGATTCAACACTATTAACATGTTACTTATTATTGTACTTGATATTTTCTAAATGGGTATAAGTAAATTATTATAGATATTTCTGATGCACATTGATAAAATGTGTATTAACACTTGTGGTGTGGATAACTATCGTGTGTATCTCAATCATTATTTCTAAATATGTGTGATTTATGTACCAATGATTGAGAAATCTAATACCTTTTGTTCTTCAATGCACATGAGGATATATGTGGATCAAACTAATGAAAAAAATTACAACTAATATTGATCATGCAATATACTTTATACATCTATTTTGTTGATATTTTTTTAATAAACATACATACATACATACATACATACATACATACATACATACATACATACATATATATATATATATATATCTCAATAGGTCATTATTACAAGATATTGACACATAAGCTAAAATTTTATATTTTCCATGATTACATTAACACTATCACTAACTCTTCTACCTCTCTGCATTGCAATAAAGGATTTAATATAATTCATTATGGGAAGAGGCCAAAAATTGATACAAACATTAAATTCAAAACCAATGGTTGCACTTAAGCCTCTTTAAAAATCTACCAAAAGAACAATAAAATATAACAAACCCCAAACAAGGAAAATAATAACAATTCAAGGTAGAATAAGATTTGTAAATGTTCATATAGATTTAAACATAAAGACATCTATCAAATTCCACTTAAATAAGACAAAAAGAGAACCAATAAAATGAAAGCCCAAAAGACTAGAGATATTCACACAAAATATTGATAAGAAGAAGAAACCAATATTATAATACTCACACTCATACAAGAACCAAACTAAAAACATTTCAATGCCTTTAGCCAAATATAAAGTCAAAAGATACTAAACATAGTAGAAAAACATTCCAATTCCTTTAGCCAAAAATAATGTCAAAAGATACTAAAAATAGTAATGAAGGAGAACTTCACATTGCTAATATCGTTATTTAAAATATTTTTTTACTCAAATTATGAGTAATCAAGTTTTAGATAGTGATATATCAAAAGAGATCATTATAGGAGGTGTTGAAAAGAGCATAATCAATGTATTGTAAACAAGAAGATGAAATAATCATGAAATTATTTTCTTGTTTAATTTATTTATAATGAATCTCATGTTATGAGGTGGTGAAAAAGGTGTAATCAATAAGTATTATAAACAAGAAGATGAAATACTCAAGAAATTATTTTCTTGTTTAATTTATTTATAATGAGTCTCATGTTACAACTTGGTAGTATAGTCTCTAAGCACATTGGTAACACCATTAACATTGAGAAATTATTTAGTAATTTCATTTATTTTTCTTATTATAGATATTTGATCATTCCTTATACTTTATTTATTTTTGCCATCTCTATCTCTTCTCAAATTATTATAAATCCATCCATCCATCTCAAAATATCTTTAGTCTCGTGTCCATTTCGATGATGAAAATCCATATTGTAAGTTTATTTTTCCTACTATAATTGTCTACTACATTAAAAAAAATGATAATTTATGTGCATTGAGTTCTTACCAACATAGATGAGAGGACCATTGGCACTCACTAAGCTACTCAAAGTTGAGTCTCTATCATTTTTAACATAGTCTATGTTTTGTTGAACTGTCATGCCTTTAAACTTTTGGTCATCAAATAGATTGTAGTAATGTACATCAACTACGGTGTTTGTCAAACCATTGTTCATTTGGAACAGTTCTTTGGGATCAGCAGGACCAATTCGATTACACATCACCACATAAGTTGTAGAAGAATGCTTTCGGATGGTGTCATATCCATTTTTGTAATATGTGGTCAATTTATCCAATGCCAAGCCAGGCGCACGAGGCTCGTTCAATAATTCAATTCCTAAAAGGGCCTTATCATTGGCATACCTGAGGCCACACACCATAGAATTATATTTCGTAAAAAATAAATAAATAAGATCGTAACATTAAATTTGATGAATATATATCATTATTCAACGATTTTAAAAATAAAATACAAGAAAACTTAAAAATACATATATGTAACAAACAACATTCAAATCTAATAATTTATTTATACAATAAAAATATTAAAATATTAATAATTAAGTCTATTTATAAATAGAAGTAAAAACAATTTGCAATAGAAAAGATAAATAATTTTATTTTAATGTTAATGTTTGTTTTAAAAGTGAATATTAATTATAACTATTATAATGTATTGTAAAATAATCAAAACATTTTAAACTAAAATACTATTGTAAATATTTTAAAATATATTTTTTTCTCTCCTTTAATGACTGTTAAGCTCCTTCGTCAGACTGACGCCAAACCCTGGTTAGGCAAAAGCTCTGGTATCATTAAGAAAAAAGCAAGCCGACCACTGAATTTGGGCGTTGAAAATGAGTTTAAATCTGATTCATATTTCTAGAAAAGGAAATTATTGTTCACAAGAGTAATGTTTGATTTACATTCACTGTGTTAGTTCGATTAATGGATTTGCATTTATTGTGTAAAGTGGGTTGTTGGCCGGTGATATGGCCGGAGGATTTGGTCTGAACCGACCAAAATTAATCCATATGCCAACTAGTTATGTAAGGTTAAAAGGACATTGTAAATTGTGAGGTTAATATTAAATGAATATTAATGGGTATGGATTTAAATTGCATGTTGGTCTTAAAAATGAAGCGTTGATAAGAAAGTGTACCTGGAAGCAAGAAAGTCAATTACTGAGATGCTTTTATCCATGTTTTCTTGTGAATCCCATTCCAGATAGCCATCTCTCGTTCCACTGTGTTCGTCTCCATTTTGGGAGCCCGGGGCAGCATGGAGATCTACTATAATTTTAATGTTATGATTCCTGCAACGTCAATGCACCCTTAGAGATATTCTAAAACGCGTAAAAAATGAATAATTTACATTGGCTGCTCAATCTATAGACCAGGAATTTGTTTAAGAATATTACAGATGTTTGAATCAATCAAATTTATATCTACTGTCAGTCTACATTATAATGGTGCGTAGGCTGCGGTATATTGCAGAATTAATAACGTATTTCTTCCCTTACTTTCGTTTTAGTTTGTGATAAAAAATTAGTAACATACTTAGCCCAGGTGAAAGCATTATCCAGGGCTTTAAGAGACCCTCCAACAAACGGAGCTGGCGGATTTGGGTCACTTGCTATCCACCATCCTACAGGGATTCTGACGGCACTTATTTTATTTTGAGACAGAAAAGCAAAATCACTCTCTGTGATGAAAGTATTCCAATGTTCCTGATTAACGAAATTAGACAAAATTAATAGATCTGTGTAACGTCCAATAAAAATTCTACTATAGTAGAAAATAAGAAGATTTCTGACTGAATTTGAGATTACATTGAGGATTTGTTGTGCTTTGTTTCCAAGGCCATTTGTGAGCTGATACTCGCCCTTTAATTGACTGACAACAGTCAACTCAAACGTTGCAGCGTTATTGTCCCACCCCGGTTCACCTTGAAAATCGGCAGTTAACTGGTCTTGGGATTTTGCCTGTACAGAATGTCAGTTAAATTACATGTCTCTTAATTTAGGATTAGATAAGCATCGAACAATAAAGATTTTAGATTTTCGTTCAAAAATAATGTTACATATCTCATAACAGTGTAAAGTACCTGCATGTACATTCCATTAAGAACTTTTATATGCACTTGGTTTTTATTGGAAGGGTTCCTTATGATCTCGAATGTTTCCCAGGTGCTGGGTGTTGTTGCAACTGCATTCACAATTCCTCCTCCTCCATTATCGGCTCCAATGAATTGCTTATTGAATACTCTAAGCTGATAGCTTCCGTCTTTCACACGCCATATCTGTCGACATTTACATATAAACAGATACATCATATTTTGTAGATCCTATACCGTCATTGGTTTCAATGTTAAATATTTGTATATGCCAATGATCTTTTGGTCTATTCCTAAACATTTAATGGTTTTGAATGATTACACTAGCGATAAAGTCTTCTTGTCTACAAACTTGAATTGTTCTGAACAAGTTCACTAGTTTACTAGACATCAAGTTTAGTTGACTGCAATGGATCAAACTCAAATGAGTTTGTCCAAATAGATATCTCTCAGTTGTTGACCATCAACGGAAAAATTCAGCCTAAAACGTATGCTCTCATATCGAATAACTAATGAAATCTGTAAAATTCATATAAAACTCTCCAACTAAAAAAATTATTCTGTGTATGTAAAAATCTGGAAATATAGAACTTAGATGTGGATATAACATACCCTGAAAGTCTCCCATCCGGATGCGCTATTTCTGTTTGCAGCAATTTTTTTCCCACCTCCATCTTCTGCCACTATATAGGTACCCAATGTCACAGATTTCAATTGAATTTGAGTTCCATCCTGCGAAAAAGATGTATTGAAAGACAGTAAGAGCTCAGAAAACCTCAAAAGACATAGTTTGGAGGAGAATTTCAGAGAAATTTTTAAAAAAAGAATTGATAGATGTTAGTTTTATACCGTGAGATCATTGTTTGGAATGCTATCAAAGAGGGATGGTTTGATCCATCCTTCAACAACGAGCCACCCTCCCAGGTTTACAGACTTGTACGTGGTCTGGGCGCATGACCTCTGTGCAACGAAACAGACAAGGAAAAGTAAACCAAGGCATAATAAATTAGCTGGCTTGTTCAAATGACCGGACACTAGAGCTGCCATCTAAAATCTGGGTAACAAAAGTTCCCAAAGCCTAAGCACAAAAATGGATTAACTTGGATAACCATTTTATACACTTAGCACACTATCTAGTGTTTTTTTTCAACACGAAACCAGATTGGCGTTATCTTTGCTGTTGCATGTGATTGCGGTGTACTGTTTTTGCAAAGTCAATACGGCGTCATCCGTGCCGTTGCCGGTGATGGCGGTGTGGCGTTTCGAAGTCAAGATAAAGATAACATACACGGCAAGACAGTTTTATAACACGGCACGGCACTTGTAGAATACTCCAAGTCAAAGCTCCAAATTTTCTCTACTGAGATATTTTTTCTTTCTAGAAATTATCACAGACCAATGACTGACATTTTCGACAGTCCAAAGGTAACTGTTTACTATTAAAAATAGGATAACTCTCCAGCCATTGACTGTTGAAGGAGAACACATATAGACTAGTTGTAACAGTCGTCTGATTATACTATTAATTACGTTTACCATTTATGAATTACCAGATAACTTTTGACAATTACAGGCGGCGCACTAGAATAAACACATTGTATACTTATTAGTTGTTGGCGTCAGTCAATCAGGCCACGCGATTGGAGTTCTGATTAGTGGGTGCTGTTTGAACAACATATTTAATAGATACATTTAAATCAATCAAATTGACTCACTCTTGCATTTATAGCTTATTAGTTGTTGGCGTCAGTCAATCAGGCCACGCGATTGGAGTTCTGATTAGTGGGTGCTGTTTGAACAACATATTTAATAGATACATTTAAATCAATCAAATTGACTCACTCTTGCATTTATAGCTAAATTGGCTTTGGCAACCTTTTTTTAACCATTTTTAACAGGAAGAAGGGCAATCCAAGTGACTATTCATCAATGATGTACCAATGTTTGTATTGTAAAGGAAATGAAAGTTCTTTTATTGTTCACGATATTTAGTTATCTCTTTTGTTGTTCACGATATTTAGTTATCTGGCTTTAACTATATGGGACTACCCCGTACTCTTAATATGCATGCTAGAGGCACCTAATTTGTGCTTCATAATACAAGGTGTACATAACGTACCCCCTGCAGAATTTGAACTTGTGAGTTCTTTTACAAGAGTACAAGTTTTCCACCATTAGGCCAACTTAGGTGTAAATGAATTGATATATGCCATGAGTCTAAATAGAGGTTATAAGAATTGTAGTTCACTTTGATTCAATGAATTGTTTCAATGGAAGTTTTACAAATTTTTAGAAATGAAAAATTTAATATGGTAGCTAATCCAATTTGTCTAACAACAAACTCATTAATTAAGATACATATATGAAATCTATTATCAGCATTAGAGTTAATTATTTAATATTTACCTAATTTTGTTATTCATTATTCTAACATTCTTTTTAAATGAATATTTGATATCTTAAACATCTAGCATATCTCTATATGTTACAGATTTTAACTTGCCTAAAGGCTTAGTGAATATATTAGTCATTATTTTTGTTAATGGCATGTTGTGTTGGCTAAATCATGGCATTGTTGTTGTTGCTACCAATATTCAAACCTCATCTAGATCGTTTAGTTCATGCACTTTGGACCCTCACTAGGTTGGTGTGCTCATGATTTGAATCCCCAAAGTGATTGTTGTCACCTAGGTTCAAACCCTCATTAGGTTGTTATGCTAGTGGATCGTGTGTGCCCTTGCTAGGTTATAGAATTTGTAGATTTGAGCTTCTAGAACTAGCGTAAATGTGAAGGACAAAGGAGGAGATCCCCCTTGTGACCTCCACCAATGCAAAGGCCGTCTTAAATATCTCCCTTAGAATATCAAAATATAGCATCAATCATTTTGTCCTCTATGTGACAATATATTGAATCTATCTCTTGTAATTGAATCTTTTCTCTTACAAAATGATATTTATTTTTAATGATTTCTGATGCAATACAATAAATTGGATTATTTGTTAGTTTCATTAAACTTAGATTGTCACACTTAATATATTTTATCTTTCTTAATTTTCTCTCATATATTGGAGAATTCATCTTGGCCAAATTGTTTCACAAGTAGCACTATACAATACTTTATACTTCGCTTCAATAGTGGACACAAAAATAGTCAATTGTTGTTTTCTACTCTAAGACACAATGTATAATCATATATTGAATACATATCGAGTGGTGGGTTTTATATTATTTGGATCACTTGCCCAATTTAAAATCTAAATAACCTATAAATTCAATACTCAAATAGTTAGTCTATTCAATAACAAAGTTAATAGTGGCATTTACTTCTTTTGTATCATCATGAAGGAAAATCTTATGTTTCTATTCTAAAAGGGTATATACTAATTTGTACTCATGCATTTAAACCTTTTGACCAATTTATTTGCATAGGGTAGACCCACAATAGTGTGTCCCACTTACAGGACATTAGAAATTTTCATGGCTTAGATGAAAAATAAAGAAACCACCTTTATTTGAAGGTGACTCAAAAAATCACCTTTCAATGAAGATAAATCTCCAAAAAGTAATTTTGAAGAAAGGTGATATTTGATTATTTTTAAAGTAATAAAAATACCTTCTATTCATATAGGGAATATTTTAATATATTTAAATTGGTTAAAGGAATATCATTTTAAGGTACCTTCAAATGAAGTTCCTTGGATAGGCCTTTCCACCTTGGTCCTCAATTTCTCGAGATTTTCTAATTCAATCCATGGGTTGGATCAGAAAATGGAATTAACATGATAAGATAATTTATAGGATCATAGCCCTAGAGTAAGCTTTCCAAAGAATATACTTTTAAATATTTATAATTTTATTGTTTTTTTTTCTATTTCTAGTGAACATAGGTTTTCATTGAACATCAAGGTCTTTATTCCACATGTGAAAAAATTGAGAAAATAGTTTTTTAAAAACATCCACATTATGTATTCATAATTAACAAAGTATGCAATTAAAAATTATAGAAAAACATGCACACTAGATATTGATGTTCTCAATGTATTTCATGAATTTATAATTTTATCCCTTTGTAAATAAAAGAGTATATATATACACACATACATATACATATATATAGAATCTAGACATGACACTTCAAAAATCACTAGTTCAAATCATCCTTAAATTATTAATGGTTTAGTTGTTTTAGGTGATTGAAGATAAAATTTTGGTTAAAAATGCTAATTTTAATATTCTATTTTGGAAACAATTGGGACACACTATTGTGGTATCATCACATACTCACTTTGAGCAATCAAAGGCTTACCATCTTCCCTTCACTCTTCATTTCATAAGCAAGAATGCATTTTTCCAAGATCCATCATTTTAAATTCATGTGATAGATCCTTTTTGATATCATCAATCATTCTTATAGTAATTCAGATTATAATTAAATCATTAGTATGCAATGAAATAAAAAAAATATTATAATGTTCAAGAATTATAGTAATGGGAGAGGATCCATCAGAAAATAGATGGGCCATACTCAAAGGAAGACTATCTCACTAGATGATTGGCTGATGGTTTGATACCTCATGTTGTGTGTGTGTATTCCCTCGATGAAGGATCATCAGTGAAATCATCCTCATTACATAGTCATCCCCAATGCCTGAGTTCATGGTTGTCGGATAATAATTGCTCACAAAGATTATAGAACTATAGTTGAGGGATTGGGTAAGGCAACTATAATTTGCATTGGAAAAAGGTGTGATAATACATAGGAGGGGGTCTCCTCTTTGTTTATAATGTTCATATTTGTTTATGTATAAATTAGGATCACTCTTACTTTTGATGAACCCTTGATGAAAGAAGTTGTCAAGTTTCATATACAATGATCTTGGAGCATGTTTAAGACCATACATTGTTTTTTTTAACATTTTCTTGTTCTTTCTTTATAAATCCTTCTAGTTGAACAAGATACATTACTACTTTTGAATCACCATTAAACAGTACTCACTTAGCATTCATTTGATGTAATTCCCAACTATACTTAGTAGCAAGTGCAAATATAACTGTAATGGTATTTATTTTAGTTATAGGGTGTACAAACATATAGTTGAAATCTATATAGCTTCATTTTTAATAGTAATTTTGTAACTAATCTTCCATTAAATTTATATATAATACTACAAACATTGAACTTAGACATAAACAACCATTCAAATGATCCTACAAGAACTATATTTCCAAGTAATTCAATTACTTTCCACGTTATAGTTTTCATGATAGAACCATATTATTATTGCATGGTAGTCATCCATTCTCTATGATACTTAGCTTCATAAAATTTAGAGGTTCGTCAACACTCATTAGTTGATACATTAAAACATAATCCTTATTGTAGAAACCCTGATATTTCACTATTACAACCTTATTGTAATTAACCAAATACATCACCTATTCAACTCACATTCACCTTATGACCCCCACTTAATTATATATTATTAATTAACTTGCCATATTTCCATATTATCTCACGAGCATATGCACCAAGTTGTGACACAAAAAAGATTCCATTTTTGGTTTTTTAATCGAAAAGGCCATTTGGTGAGCGTCAAATTTAGCACTCACCAAATGGGTTGGATGGTCGAGCCTAAATCATGGTATTTCCCATAACAACCTATTTGGCAAGTGCCAAATTTGACATTAACATATGGACATTTACTTTCTTATACTTTAAGTTATATTTCATGTATATAGTTTTAGGATGCTTGAGAGTGGTTTCAAATCTCTTGGAGTTATAATGTAAGTTCTAGTTTTTAGAAGATCTTATAATTTTTCAAACCATCAAATTTTAGTAATTAGGAGGTCAAATTTTAATAATCAACAAGTTGTATCATCTTTCTATCTCTCTCTATCTCACTCATTGTTCATATCTTATCCTCTAGACCTCTCTCTCTCTCATTATCTCCATCCCTTTATCGAAATATCTCTCCCTTGAGCTAAATAACTACCTCTATAAATGTTCATCTCTCTCTCTCTACCTTCCTCCCACCCACATTCCCTCTCTATTGCTCTCTATATAACTTATCCCACCTCTCTCTCTCACCTCTCTCTCCCTACCTATGACTCCCTCCCCCCTCTCTCTATCTCAAATCTCTCTCACCTCTCTCCCTCCCTCTCTACCTCTCCCTTCCTCTCTCCTTCCATCTCTCCTTCTCTCTTTCTCTCCCTCCCTCTCTCTACCTACCTCTCTTTCTTTCTCTCTCACCTCTCTCTCCATCCGTACCTCTCCCTTCATCTCACATTTCCTCTATAATTCTCTCTACCTACCTATCCCTCTATGCATCTTTCCCTCTTCCTCCATCCTTCCTTCTC
>VDFB02200416.1:0-16473 GCA_007258455.2 Sequoia sempervirens
GTTATTAGCACACTTTCAATATTTCCCTCCTTATCCCTAAAATCCTGTTGTTCATCTCTTGCAACAAACACCAACAAATATGAGGTAGAATTTCTTGCCAAAGTTGTTTGACAAGGGGATGGTTAGAAGGGCACCTCCAATTGATAACGAATTGTTGAAAATCCCTGTAGAACACCCATTGGATGTTGAGCCTTTAGAGGACATTTTTCCAAACTTGGGAAGCAAATTGAAAGTGGATGAAAGGATGGGAGATAGTCTCAGCATCTTGTTTACAAAGAGTACACCTGTCGGGAAATTGAAACCCCCTTTTAACAAGGTTGTCCAGAGTCAGAATTTTTCCATGAATAGAAGCCCACCAATAGAAGTTGATCTTTGGGAAGAGCTATGGGTTCCAAACCTTCTTCCAACAATTTTCATTACCTTCAAATTTTAATAGCATATGGTAAGAAAAATTAACTAAAAAGACCCCTATGTGATTTTTCATCCATAAAAACTTGTCCTCCTTAGGAAAAAGAGGAAGTCTCACCTTATTTATTAGAGCTAGGAGCTCAACAAACTTAGGGAGAAGATCAGGTTTGTCTAAAAAACTTTGCTCCAGGTTTTTCCATTTCCCTCTAGGGGTAATATAATTTGCAATAAAAGTTCCAAAGAAGGGTATGGCTCGCTCCCTCAAAATATTGAAATTGTTGTCAATAAGGGGTTTATCCCCAATCCAACGGTCCTCCTAAAATATGCTTAATCTCCCATTGCTAATTTTCCATTTAAGACCTTCCCTCAGAAGCAATCTGCACTTGAGGATGTTGTTCCATGTTTTTGACCCAAAGGGGAGGCCATTCCAGTTCAGAGCTCTAGAAAAAACTCCTTGATTTAGATACTTTTCCCTCATAATGTTGCACTAGTCAACATTACCAACTACAAGGAACCAACCAATTTTGGAAATGAGGGCCTTGTTTAAATTGGTTATTTTTCTAATCCCTAAACCCCCTTGGCATTTAGGACGATAGAAAGTTTCCCAATTCTCTAGAGCTAGTCTTTTTTTCTCTTCAACACCAGTCCATAGGATTCTATCAAGTTTTTCCGCCATGTAACCTATGATTTTGAAGAGAGAGGAAATAGACCAAGATCCCTTGGAGAGAGGCTGAGAGAAATTGTAGTTTACCAACACTATTGAGAAGCTTACAGTTCCAACTCGCAAGCTTCGTTTGCATCCTTTCCAAGATATTATTCCAAAAAATAGGAGTAACCTCCTTCACAGTGAGGGGGAAGCCAAGGTAGGTTCCCAAAAGAGAAGCACTTTAGCAGCCCAGAATAGACAAAATATTAGCTTGCAAGTCAACCTTGGTGTTGAAAAAATATATACTACTTTTTTGATAGTTGATACATTGCCCAGATGTATTGGCATAATCATGAAGGAGGCCTTTCCATTCTCTAGCTTCAACCACTGAAGAATTTCCAAAAAGGAAAGTGTCATCCAAAAATTGTTGTAGAACCGAGGGGGGGAGCAAAGAGGCAACTCCGATTCCTTGAATCCTCCTCGAATGTAAGAGATACATGAAGGTTACTACTAAGGACTTCAACAACCATGATGAAAAGATAGGGTGATAGAGGATCTCCTTGTCTAATGCCTTTTCCAGTTTTAAAGAAACCCCAAGGAGTCCTATTGACCAAGACAAAGTAGTGGACCGACTCAACACATTCCTAGACAATCCCAATTAATTTATCATTGAAGCCAAATTTGGAAAGAACCGAATACAAAAATTTCCATTTAACCCTATCATATACCTTAGAAATGTCGAGCTTGAAAGCCATACCTTGGTTCTTTCTTTTTTTCATGGAATGGATGATTTCATGCGTCGTAATAACAACATCAAGGATTTGTCTTCCCAGAACAAATCCATTTTGGTAGCTGCTGATGATCTTATCCAAAAGTGGCTTTAGACGGTTGACCAAAACTTTAGAGAAAATCTTATAAATAGTGTTGCATAGACTTATAGGCCTAAAATCAGCCATACACTTCAAGTCTTGGATTTTAGGGACTAAAAAAATGTAAGTATTATTCAACTTCTTCAATAGTTTACCAGTTCTAAAAAAGTCTTTGGCTGCCATGGTCAAATCATAGCTGATAATGTCCTAGTACTCCTGAAAGAAAGTCGGGGGAAACCCGTCCAGTCTAGGGGCTTTATAGGCACCCATAGCAAACACTGCCATCTTAACTTCTTCCTCAGTAACAAGGGAAAGGAGTTGCAAATTACCCTCTGCACTAATAGCAGAAGGGAGGTGACTCAAAATTCTGTCATGCACGTCAGTGGAGAGGCAACTACCATTGTCCAAGTATATATGTCTAAAATAGCGTTCAGTTATTTCACCAATTTTCTCTTCATTTGTCACCTCTTGATTACCTTCATTTAGTAAGCATTTGATGGTGTTTCTTTTCTTGTGCCTGCTAGCCGTCTTGTGGAAAAAATTCGAGTTCCTATCACCCTCCTTCAACCATTGAATTTTGGACCTTTGTTTCCAATATATTTCTTCCTTATTTAAGTTATCTTTCCACTTCCTCCTCCATATTTCCTCTTCCTCATGTAAAGATTGTAGGGAATTTCCCTTGGCCATTAGATTTTGGATGCTATCAAGCTTAATCACAATCTCCTTTTTTTGCTTAAACATGTCCCCAGAGGTAGATCTGGACCACCCTTTAACTTCCTTTTTGATGAGATCAAGTTTTTGGGAGATTTTGAACATAGCTGACCCTTGGATTGGATAAATCCACTAGTTTTTTATGCAATTTATGAAATCTTGGTGTTACATCCACATAATCTAAAATTTGAAGGGGTGGGGGCCACAAAAAGGCCTATTCATCCATTGGAGCAAAATTGGGCTATGATCAGAAACAGTCCTAGGGAGGGCATTGAGGGAGGCATTTCACCCCAAATCCCAACCCATAGAGACCAACACTCTTTCTAGACGAACCTGGATAAGATGGTTTACCTTACTGATTGTTAGACCAAGTGAAAGGATTACCCTGCAGCTCCAAGTCAAACAAACCAGACCTGTTGATGAAGTCTGAGAGGTCACTAATGCTGTCACTGTAGCCCATAAGGCCACCAAACTTCTCCGAAGGGAATAAAGGGGAGTTAAAATCACCAGCCACCATATACAAGGCATTTTTATCCTCAAGAATTAAAGCTAGGACTTCTTCCCACACACTTTTCCTACCACCACGAGTATTAGGGGCATAGATATTAAACTTATGCTAGGTGTGATTATCAACTCTGAGGGTCATAGCAAGGTAGCTATGGGAAAACACATAGGCTTCCCCATCAATCTTAGCAGAGTTCCACAGAGTGGCAATGCCTCTAGAAGCACCATCAACCTCACTATAGAAGAAGGAGGAGCCCGACCATATTTTATTGGCTATTGAGGAGAAAATATAGTAAGTTATCTTAACTTCTTGCAAAAGAAGGACATCAATTTTAAGATCCAAAATATATTGTCTGAGAGAAAATTATTTTTGGGGACTATTCAACCCCTGCACGTTCCATGAGAGGAACGTCATTTTCTATTGCGATGGGTTGAATCAAGGGTTGACTGCCATCCACTGGAAATATCCCTAGTTGTAGCTTTGTGTCTTGATAATCTCTCTTAGGGTCTTCCAACCTTGTTATTTGTTCCCACATTAACTTTCTTGGTTCTTTTCTTTCTCTTTTGAGTATGCCAATCATCAACATTATCCCCTCCAACCAGAGATTTAGAGGCAGAGGGTTTAGAGTCCGGAGTGAGAATGATTGATTTAGTGACTTCCCTCGTGAGGTTATCCACACCAGATGGCTAGGAAGAGAAAATGCACAAGATGTCTATCTCCTTCTTGGCCTTTGTGGCGGTAACAACCCCAGTCTCCAACTGTTGCAGTACTAAAACAACTGATTCCTCTACAGCCACACCAACAGGATGGTTGGCGACAACAGTCGCAACATTCTTGTTCCCAAATTCCATGCCAACAGATGACAAGGGAGTGACGACAGTTTTACCTTCCACCCCAAAAGTGGAAACAAGAGGAGACAAATCCAAATCCCTTGGTGGGGAAATTTCACCTTCCTCTAGGAAGCTGAGTTTCCCATTCCACACCAGTAGTATCCTTCTTTACCGAGGTGAAGTTTCATCATCTCAAACAAGCCGTAAATTAGATGGATAATGTCCTCTCATGGTGTAATGTTCCCTTGAGCATAATATAGGTTAGGAGAAGTTGGTTTCCTTCTCCCCCAAAACTATTCTATATTTTTCACCTCAGGCTCAAATGAAGGGTGGCTGATTATTATTTTCCATAAAGTCGTTACCGATTAGCCCCGGTTGCAATCTTTGTTTAACATTATCATTTATGCATTGGTCTCAGTTATGCATTTTAGTGAGTTATGGAGTTAAGTGCCCATTCTGCAGATTTAAAAAGAAAACTGAGGTATTGATATATATGTGCAATAACATTTGAGGATGCTTTTATTCATTTTAAGTAAGTGATTTTTTTTACAAGGCTTCTTTTGTTTACATATGAAATGTTCCCAACGACCCATAAATGCATTTTTTTCTTTCTAAGCGAAAATCAGGTGAAATCAAAGATCCCACATCACCAAGTCAGTAGATATATTTGTATTGTGCGACAATGCATTTCTAACAGCACATTGGAATACTGAAGATGCAAAAGGAAAACACATAAGCAACAACATAGTCATCATTGCCTGTTATCGACGCTTGATGTTGAATGGTCCACCTCGTCATCTCGAGTTTCGTTGACCTGTAAGAACAAAAGAAGGGTGTCAGGGGCTCTAACTATGTCATAACTCATATGATGCACCTACAATAGTACAATATACTATTAGCAATGCATTGAAACAATCAAATTCAGTCAAATGCTGTATGAAGAAGTGAACTGAAGGAGAAGTATCGACATCATAATCAACATGTTCTATTTTTTATGCTAACGATGTTTGCTTCCTTGTGTAGGTATAGGTAAAGTCATGGAGCTGAACATTATTCGAAGACCAAGCATGTGGAGTAAAATGGGATCCCACGAGGGTAGAGCCCGACATGCTGCCTTATGCATTAAATGGGCTATTTTTGAAGGATATTTCATGAGATACATCAAACAAAGTGAAGTACAATTGAAAGAGTAAAACAGAGTTATCCACCAAGCAACAAGACCAACTGTTCATTCATAACGATCAACATTTCTTTTTGAAGGCTACAGGTGAACAATGAGTTTAGTTCACTTAAGGAATTTAACTAAGTGCATTTGCATCAAAAATTGTTGAATTACTTCATTTTCTGTGCTGATTATAATCATATATCATGTGAGTTTCAATTCATCATTTCTCTTTTGGATAGTGAATAGGCATACATATGCCTTAATGTTTTGTTCTAATTTTCATCATCAAAGAGAACAATTTCTGAGAACAGTTTGTGCGGTGAAATATAAAAATGCATGAAGAGTACCATGTTGCTCACTAAAACAAATAGACAGTGCACCTGAGTGTTAGACAAATTTCTAGTTCTGAGTTGACTGGTGAAGAAATACTGCATTATCAATGGTAATAAGAAAGTGACCTTTTCAGAAAAATAACAGAGGAGCAAGTATTTTCCTTTCCAGAATGATTTTGAGTTACCAGTTATACATTTAAACTAGTGTTTAAAAGTGGTTCATACTGATGCAATGTTGCAGTCCAAGAACAAAAGGTAAAGCCTCTACGAAATTCAAATATAGAGGATGGAAGCTGCTATATTAGAGTTTAGTACTGGTTATAAGAAGGTGTCAGATTACTCGGTCAAGGTCTGGACAGAACAGTGAGGTAGAGTTTTTGTTATGTTATCTCTACAAGATGAGCATAGAATGCAATAGGACACCATGATGGAATTTCAGTTTCAAGCTTCATATGTATACGAGGTTCTAGAATATGCATTCATAAAACAGAAACCAGCTCTATGTTAATGACATCTCCATGAATTGAGCTTAGGTATTATCATTATCAAGAAGGTTATATAAATATAAAATGTCACTGGTTATTTGAGTTTTGATCCTGAAAAGCCTGTGACATGCCATCTCAGTCTATATTTCAAGCAAGTATAGAGTCAGTTCTCCCAGTATGAAATACATATTTTCCATGAAAGAGATTTAAAAAAAAAACCCTTGATATTGTTTTGTTTGAAGTGTAGGGTAAATCAATTTTTTGTTCTAGCTCGATCCATATGGATAAAATGAATAGCAATTATTTTGTCATCTCTAATGCTTTCAAATACAGAAAAATGCATTTTTCTTCAGAAATTTTGAATACCCACATGTGAATTTTGTTTCAAAAGTGCAGAAAGAGCAATAATAAAGATTACCCCAGATAGCACCTCTACAAGAGGTCTTGTGAGAAAACACTTTGTCATGAGCCTAGGGAAGCATATAGAGTTCGACAAAGACCTAGAGTTTCCATGTGAGATGTCTGCCTCGATAACACTGTCTTGGCATTCTGGAAGCACATAGAGTTTTAGCCAAGACACAAGGTTTCACAGTAATCATCACCTCAGTATGCCTTTAATCTTGTGAGGAGTGAAACGCCTCAAGGTTCATTTGGAACCACTGAATTCTGTAAAGTCTCCTCCAAAGTAGTATCATTATGGCGACATTCCTTAAAATAGAAACCGACTTCCATAAAGATTTTCAAGCTTTGGTGGGGTAGAGGCCGAGGAAGAGACAAAAATGCATTCTCTCCAAAATTTCCAAAATACCCACATGTGGTTTATTCTCAAAATCCTGAGAAAAATGGGTTTCCTAAAGTCTTTGGACTACCATTTTCAGGGTTGGTTTCAAAATGCAAAAAAAAAAAAAGCTACAGAAATACTTATGCGAAATCTAGAAAAAATGGCAAGAATATTTAACAAATGCGAGCTCCCAGAATTGTAGCTAAAATACAAAAGAAGGATAATGCAGAATTATTGAAATTTCTTCAATACCCACAAACAGAAATATCATTAAATCGACATAATTGAAATTTTTTGTTATGGGTCGAGCCCAAAATTCTGAAGATTATTTTCTACAGTGTTCTTTTGGTTCGGCCTAAAGATGGCCAAAATCTATATACAGAGAAGGAAGTTCTCTAAGTTCTGAAGATCAATGATAGCAAAGAAAGTTCTGCATTCTATATTTACAGTGAAGCTTTTCTTGTGGCATTATATATTTTAAGTTTCCAATCACGGGTTCAAGTTTTAGAGTGGGTGGGCAGAATACTCCTTTGGTGAATGGGCCTTGGCGATGAAAGCAGACATAAAAATATAATACTCTGACGACAGGTAAAATTATTAACCCGACTTTGCAGAGGCCAAAATGATACAAGGCTGTTGGTTAAAGAACTAGACTTACCTTTGCACAGTAAAGAAAACCAGAACACAAGTCGAGCTTCCATGGAGTGGACTGAAGAAGTCAAGCTCGAACTCACAATGGTATGAGAAATCAAAGGAAGAAGTGAAAGTCAGAAACAAACTTATGCAGACCGCGCCCTTAGGGCTTTCTGAGGCTTGAAATAATGAAGTGAAAAGTTATTTCACCATGAAAAAGACTTACCCACTGAAGATTCGGTCAACTAGAGAGCAGAAGAGGATTTCTGTGCACACAAGTTCGAATCCAAGACCATCATAGCGGCGTTGTTCACGCAGACAAAAGTTCTTTCTTTCCAAGTCATGGGTGCGAAATGGTGATAATTAGGGTTTGACCCTATTTTGATCAAATCCCTAATTCGAAGCATTATGAACCTTCCAGAGTTTCCTTTCAAAATGCACATGTCAAATATCATATGGTGGCCAAACTCATAATGTTTCCTTTATGATTTATTCAAGCCTAAGTCTAAATCACTGATTATGTTAGGTCGAATTTCTATGCTAGAGAGATGTCTTAAGTCTTTAAGACTTATGGTTTTGCCTTAGCAAAGCATGGACTTTGCCTTAGGGTTTCATTTTAAATAAAGAGGCAATTAAGAGAAATTTATGAATGCCTTGTGCTTAATGCCTTTTTAGGGTTTCTCATTTTAATTGGTTTTATGATAAATCAATGAGGAGTTTGGATAAGAAGAGCATTGTATTGGTATTTTTATGATTTTGTGAGAAAATCAGAATGTATCTTGGAGAAATAGGCAGTTTTATTTTGCAAAAGATTTTCAATCTTTGAGTTGCAAAAATAGACAAAATTGTAAAATCAGCATCTTGTAAAGCAGAAGCATAAAGCGATATTCTATAAATTGCTTTATGTTTTCTTGCCACTATTTTAAGCGAGATCGTTGACTTTCTTAGTTTGGAATTTCAGTTGTCTTGGGAGATAGATGTTTTTAGAACTTTAAAAAGCAAAAGAGATTTGCCCTATTTTTTGAGCAGCGATTAATCAAAAAAACATATGCTTTTACTTTAAAAGCGTTTTTTGGAAGTTTATTTGAGCCTTTTTTCGCCAGGCTGAGCTCGGATTAGGGTTTCCTTGAGAGTTTAGATTTAGTCTTTGCAACTCTCCATACTCAGTAGTTTAGATCAGTTTCTTGCCCTTACTCATTTTGGGGAGCTTGTAAACTTTTTGATACTCAGTTTTGATCAAATTGATACTCTTTCGATTTTAATAGAGCAACAGATTCCTCCTTCTTATTTTCTGTCTCAAACTTTGTAATAGCAATCTGATGTACTTGTGTTTTCAAATTGAAATCCTTTTATGTCTTGTTGTTATAGGTTGTGTTTCAAAATTTCATCTTTCAGGTTGCATGTTGTATTTTTTTTCCAGGTCTTCATGCAAATCACTAATGTGATGTGTGCCAATGAGATTGTGAGGATTATTGCAATAGAGAGGTTGTTATGAGTGGTCAAGTCTGAATCCTTATAGTTTGGTGAATTATCTTTTAGAAATAGGTTTTTATGATCAGTTATTCTTCATCCCTTTCCCCATAAGTTGTTTTAGAATAGAATTCATCATTCAGAGAACCAGCTCACTCTGGAGATTCCTCTTTCACGTAAGATCACCCACATCTGAAAGAGGTTTCCATGTTTCAGTAGTTTGCTGAATATTGCATTCAGCAGGGTGCAAAACTATTGATAACAAGAACAAGATGGGATTTTCCCTTTTGACAAGAGTTCCTTCGGCGTCGAGGGTTTGCAGTCAGCAATA
This sequence comes from Sequoia sempervirens, assembly GCA_007258455.2. Taxonomy (NCBI): domain Eukaryota; kingdom Viridiplantae; phylum Streptophyta; class Pinopsida; order Cupressales; family Cupressaceae; genus Sequoia; species Sequoia sempervirens. Next base: position 9,167 of record VDFB02200416.1, read on the forward strand.
ACATGACCTTTTTTACCAGATTTTGACAAAACAAGGTGGAATTTTCATAAACAAGGGTCTGGGTCCATTTTCCCCATTTGGATTTTAGAGTTATAAGTTGGGGAGAGCCTTGGTAATGGAAACATTAACACAAAATTGGGTGAAGACTAACCTGGACTTAGTCAGAGTGACCGCATCCACATAAATATACCCACCAAATGTAATGCCCTGCCACACAACCCTAGAGGAAGTTGCAATTCACTACTTAAATGCACCAATTTTTTTAATTTTTTTAAGTACAAATAACATGTAAGATGAATACACATTGCCAACATCCTCTAATGCCATGAGACAAAGATTACTTTAAAACCCAAACAACAACAAACATTACATACAAGATAACTTACAACGAAGGATAAGAAATACCTCAAGATTCCAATTAACAACATTTAAACAAAAAGATTACAACACTCATTCCCCGAATGAGGTAAATCCAATAATCATGGTTACAATTTACAAATTCCACCTCGATCACAACTGAGGGGTAATAAAATAAAGATCAACTGAAAAGAACGAAGCCAGAAAAGCAACTGCATCCAACGAGCTCTCCAACTGGAAATCACGACCACACGCACAAGAAGAAGTACCAACGGATTAAGATGCACGCCACCCGACCATGTCCCCGAATCGCGCCGCATTGCCGACTCCCAAAAGACCATCTCACCCTGCATCGTGCCAACACAAACCTAACCCAAAACAAGCACACATACCCCAATAATCACTCTAAAAATCATGGTTAAGTAATGTTTTAGTACAAAAATCGTAGTACACCACTATACGAAATAAAACCAACGGGTAAAACACCACACCGACCGCTGTCATAGGAGGAGGTCATCAGCAGCGTTGCATGGACTTCCCGGCGAAGTCTTCCTCCTGGTGGGTCCCCGCCCTCTAGGGGATATCTTGGAAACCCCAACCGACTCGCCCCCCACAAAACACACCCTCGTGAAAGGTAATCGGGATATCTCTCAGAAGACAAGATAACGATTCTAACATTCTGTGCCTTTCTCCACTCATCTCAAGTCTCTGCATAAGTTCTGAGCCACGATGGCTAAATTATCTTATTAATGCTGAAAGCCACTCCATCCCCAGTGCTGCCATTTAACACTTCCACCCCACCAACTAACCTCAGCCACGAGCTCTCCCGGAACCACCCCTAGTCCTGAAAGCCACTCCCCTATCGACAACACATAACTCCACCACATGCCAAGGTTAGACATTGCACTAACACTGATCACAAATAACCAAACACCTCAACGGGTAACACATCATTACAGATGTACAAAACTGAAACCCAAGCGTGCACTACCCAAGGCTAACACAAGGTTGACTAACATAATGATGACCCACATAACGAACTGAAAACATGACTTAACCTTTAATCACAAGGTCACACAACCTGTACGAAGAACCAGGTTTCCACTGATACAAGTCTCATGCACTACCCAAGAAAGACAATAATCAATCACAAGGCAACAATCATCATCTCAATAAACACAACTGGAAGACTTACATGATCAACAAGAAATGACTTAAAGTCAACCATCATATAATCACACATTCTTTAAATGCCTAAAGATGTAATTTTGACAAACTTTTCTCATAACACAGAAACCGAAGTACATAACAAAGGTTGACTCACGTACAACCACCCATACCAATAAATGAACCCATATCTGGAAGACTCTCAAAACATTCACTCTCATTCCACAACATCGAAGGTGAACAATTAAACACTGAAAACATTTCAGACAAATAGGTAAGCTAATGTTCGGATTTCCTAAATCCAGTCAAACACAGATTTCATGACTTACATTTATCCAATCAATTGATCCCATTTCTTTTTACGACATTGAAATATTTAAAGAACAGATCATTTACTCTAATTTTCATAACCATATTCATAATCAAAACACTTTAACAATGCGGCTATCTGGTTAAAATTTAAATCAACCGTTCTCTCTAAGTTTCATGATCACATACTATAGATAAATCACTTGATTAATAAATCATTTAGATTAATTAATAAGTTCATCCTTTACTCTCAGTTCCGCAATCATATTCTATAATTAACATCTTAAAAAAAATAAACATTTAGATTAAATAATTCAATCTTGATTTCAACTTAGCATTAAATAAATCAACTAAATCTTATCTCTACTTGAATTCAATTATATTCCAAAACGAATATACCTAATAGTGAGTTAAGCATGTTGACCACTTAAGGAGTTAAAACCAATAATTATATTTCGTTTCTCAATCACATAGCTTAATAAAGTCGACCTTTGAAGTATAATCATTTGATTATTTAAAATCTCCTTTTTTTCCAATACATCATTTGACTATATAAAAAAAGTTCAACGTTCTAAATAATTCTTCTAAATATAGAATCTACTTTCGCTTCGATTATGTAACAATTTCATCCTAAGATGATCTATATCTTAAATTTGTCTATTTAATTTCATTTTCCTCAGTTATCCATAATAATCAAAATCAAATTATAAATAAATCCAACATTTGACAATAAAGTCGGCTGATTTGAATAAGACATTCGTTAACTCTAAGTTTCACTAACATATTCAAACTCAAGATATTTTAATAAATAATATTTAAATTAAATCACTTAATCCATTTTGCAACATAGGATATTCAATCAACTAAAATCAATATTTCAAATAAAACATTAGATTTTCTAAACTCCACTCTTGCCTCTAATAACACAACGATAATCATCTTAATACATTTGAATTATGATACCCCTTAGCGCATCTATTAAGATAAAATACCAATGCGATATCCATACAATTAAATATAAAAGCATATTATCATGGTTATTTACAAATAAATATTCAAGGTATGTATATACCTTCATATACAAAGATACTTGATTTAAATAACTATTATTTTAACAAATATTTAAAAAATCCCATTAATTAAAATATATCAAATAATTTATATATTTCAATTAATCCTTTTTTTAAAATCCTTATGTTTTAACATATATAATAAAATATATTTTTAACTTATACAAAAATTCATTTAATTTAATATATATTAAATATATTATAATATATAAAAATATAATATAAATAATATATATATATAAAAATTAAATTAAATAATCATAAATAAAATAAAAGTTAAATGAAATCAAAATTTCTTTTAAACAACCAAAGCGCCGAATCCCTGGCACGCAGGCCCTGCCTCCCGCCGGGTGGCGGTGGCTGTGTGCAAAGCACACAGCGCCGCTTCCCTGCGGGCGGCGGCAGCTGTGTGTTCACACACAACCCGCCCCCCGCCGAGTGGCGATGGTTGTGTGTTCCCACACAGTGAACGCCTCCCGCCGGGCGGCGGCGGTGGCGGCGGGGGTTGGCCTCCCCAGCGTCCCTAAAATAAAGTTTATTTTTTTATTTGCATTTATAAAATCCAACAAATTCCCCAAAAAAATATCCATTAAGAATTTCACAAAAGAATAAACCAGTGTATTTTCCAGAAATTTAACAAATGGAAACCCTAATATTTTTAAAATGAATTTGTGGGTTTTATAGAGCAAATTCCCAACAAAATTTTGTAACAAAACAATGGATTTTTCATCACAAGCATAGGGTTTAGATTTCTGTTTTGACAACAAGACTCTTTTGGTTTTCTTTTCAAAATCTCAACACAAAATGCAAGTTTTCAAATAAATAACCCATGGGTTTCATTGGATTCAAATAACATTTCAAGATTTCTAAATAGCATGAAGAGAATCTAATCTATTTTCAAAATGGACAAGCAAGGATAAGAGGACCCTGTTTTCTTCCTCCAAAACTTGAAACCTTCAAACATGGAGTTTTCCAATTCCTCCATTGAATCCATCCCAAGCCAAAGTCTCCACCTCCTTCACAATCCAAGTAAAGCCACCAACAAATTCTCCATCCAAGTTTCCCCAAAAAAAACCACACACTCTAAAATGAAAATATATGCTAAAAGTAGAGTTTTCCCCAAATTATACACAAATTGGAATTCAAATTCAATTTCCATTTTCCAAATTCAAAAACAAATATCTTTTTATTTTACCAAAAAAAGTCAACTATTTCCAAAAATATATTTTCTACCCCAAAGTCATTGTATTGACAATATTTGGAATTTTAAATAACTTAAACAATTTTCAATTTTCTAAATAGAATGTAATACCTTTTAATTTAATTTAATTTAATTTTAATTTTAATTTTTCTTTTCAATAAAAGAATTTAAAACTTTCAACACTTTTAATTCGAAAGAAATAACTTAATCAATTCACACAATTAATTTAATTAATCAATAAAATAAATCTAATCCAAGATTAGATTATTTATTAATTAAATTAAATTAATTAATAAAGTAAATAACATTCCTAGCATTACAACCAATTACATTTAAGCCACAGATTAACAACACAAGCCATTATAACTTGAATTCAATTAAAGACCAAGGTGATCTGAGCAACATGAAACAACCAAACCCGACTACAACCCGACGACACACGGTGACTAGGGTAACGACTTGACACAGAAAACCTAGCTACTATCTCCCAATTAATTTCCATTGGTCAATGGACACGCTCAAACCTGGAAACCAGGTGGAGTCGATGTCATATACCTGCCAACCTGCAACAAAGAGCATGTCGAACGTGCATATATACATAATATGATCAAACACACCGTGAAGAGGAAATCTCAGAATCGTAGGGCACTCACAAGCGAGTGATACAACCCCGTCCCATTCACCAATACAATCTCACTAACCGAGACATCTAACATCAATAACATGATCAACAACATAAAACATCGTTAAATAAGATATCTTCTAAGTTAATCCAAAACATGCCATAAGGGTAACATCAAGATGACATCACATCGAAATATAACATCCACATTGTATAACCATTGCAATCAAAAGCAACCTAGTTCCAAAGTCAAAGCATAATCAAACACAATCATAACAGGGAAGAACAATGCCGATCAAAGAGCCAAAACAGAGGGGTCTTACACCAAAGGAGTTACCAATCCATCAGAAGATCCTTTCATCCCAGAATTCCAGCGGGAGGCCCAACAATCGAACTCACACAGGTGCCATTCAATTGAGTTCCACAAATGGATTGAAGCTCAGTTTCCATTTGGCCAAAGCAATAAAATGTTTTCCATAAGTCCAAGTACCTGAAAGAACATAAATCAAATCCTCCTCAACCATGAATTTGAAAAGGAATAAACCTACAAGCATGGCAGATACAATCACACTACCTTTTAGCTTCCAACGACTATTAACCCATCTATGGACCATGTCAATAGTAGGCCTAAAAGCAAAGAATCTCCCCACCAGCGCAAGATGCAACGAGGAGGCCACCTCATGCATGACCGTGTTAAGTAAAAAAATATATGTTCCTTCTTCAGATTGAATAATGTTCTGTTCGATGGTCTCAAACACATTATTTCTAGTCCCAATAAGGGCACTCTTCCAGCCAACCTTGGAAGATTCAATACCCTTAATGCTGCCATTGTGCCCATTGGTAGGAATCTCTGAGTGCGGTTTGGACTCACATAACATGAGCACTACATCCCCATGTATCGGAGTAGAAGCATGAGAACTGTGAAACTTTTCTATATCAGGTGGGGGGTCAGGTTGAGGGGAGGCAAAGTCCTCCCTTGAACCAACAGACATGGCCAGAAAATTTGAAAATCTCATGTGGGAGTTTGTAGAGGTGGCCATAAACTTTGATAATATTAAAGCATGTTATATATAAAAATATAGAATAAAATAGAATTTTGAGCCCACTACAAACCACAATGATACAAATATGCCATGATCTAGATATTTATTAGTAATTAAAATATATATAGAAATACATTTGAAATTTTTATTGATATTTAAAATATTTGAACACTTCTAATATGGTATTTGAATGTATAGTGAAATTCCTTTGTGGGTGAGGACTAGTTATGTAGTGTAGTAAATTTAACTTTGAAAAATGAAAGACTAAATTCTTTTGAGAATAAACTTCACTACATACACTTATATTAGATTAAATAACTAAAATTATTAAATAGAAATAACTAGTGAAAATATCTACTGACAAAAAGATAAAATAAAATGTAATAACTTCATAAATGGAAAATACAAACATTGAATAACATATGGTTTAAATTTGGGTCTCAACTAAGGAAGATAGTGTGTAGCATGAACATCCTCGTGTTGTGTTATTGTCTGACACGGACATGAGCAACAAGTCCCAGAATGCACATCTCGGGTGCTAGAATCCACCTAACTTGCAAGCACAACAAGATGATAAAAATATTTGGAGTTGTTGAGAGCTTGCCTTAGTCAAACCCCTATTTTTGTGTTTCCACCTCCACATTATCCAAGATAGATAGAAAAAAATATAAATAGATAGATAAAAAGACAAATGATTTGATAATGGATGTGATAAATCTCCAAGATTCTCAAAGATATAAATAAATAAAATGATATTACCAACAAGACTTGAGAAAGTCAAAGAGAGAACAAGAGAGATAAAAAGATTGTTGTGAGATAACTTGAGAGAGTGTTGTAATTGAGTTGTGTGAGCTTGAGAACATAGAAGAGAGAGCCAAGAGAGTTTCGAAATGAAAGATAGATTCAAAAAGGAGAAGATGAGGGAAGATTAAGAGGTTGTTGAGTTGTTACGAATCATTCCAATTCGTTTCCATTGACTTGGAAGGGTGACAAGTGGAAAAAATATTAGAAACAACCTTTGAATGAAAAATTGTCACAAGATGCTAGCACTATGTATAGATGTCCATGATAGGCACTAATGTATAGACAATTTACACTAAAAATGGTAGGAGACAAGAAGAATATAAGATAAATGCAAAAGTGAGACAAAAAAATGACTGCTGAAAAGGACTAAGCACTCTGAGAGGGGAAAAGGTTGATACAAGGGCTTAAATATTTTAATAAAATCCACGAGGTCATATAAGTCTATGGGACCTAGGAATAGTACAAAGCCACCAGCAAAGAAAAAGACCCTAAACAATTTGTGATCTTTGTTTGAGATCAACTCTTATAAGTTACCATTGTTAAGCCGGTCTTGGTAGAGTCTTGAACGAATTATTTTGAACTATGAAAGTAAAGATAAGAAGGAAACTAACAAATAAATAAATCCTATAGTGATTAATAAAAGGCATAGTATCAAAGAGAAAACATCATTGCACATAATTCCATGTTGACTAAAAAATTATTGACCAATGGCATGGTGTTTCTCCTTTCAAATC
>VDFB02200418.1:0-12812 GCA_007258455.2 Sequoia sempervirens
ATGGATATGGATGTAGATAAAAATACGTATTTTGTTTGTATTACTATATTGACAACTGGTAATTCTGTGACTAGTCTATTCAAATTATTTAAGATGTAGTGAAATGAGAGGTATAGGAGGGAAGGGCAATGAGGGCTTCCAAAACTGTTGAAGATGAGGTTGATTGACTTTTCATTGGCTTGAGGTTGAAGTTCAAGAATCCCAAATTGGGAGGAACTTTGCATTAAAGTAATTGAAACAGTCATGGATGAGGAACTTCCGTGCTTAACAATTCCAAATCATTACTGCGAACTTTCTTGAGCACCGGTAATAATAATAATATATTAACTTCTGTTGATTCTTAGTGGTGCTTATGCTTTTGAGCATTTTTTAAGAAAGTTAAAAATCAATGTAACTAAACACTTTTAGAAAGATTTTCTAGAACGGCCGAACATCTAAGGAAAACTTCTTTCTTGAGGTAGGCAGATTTATATTTGATAAAGCTTCACTGAAATTTTAAAATGTTGGAAATTAAAAGATATTAGAAAGATTTAATTATTTTTTAAATTTGTATTAGAGTATTATTTTATATTAGTAGGATTTTTTTTTAAAATTATTGTTTACATTTTTAAATTTTTGTCTAGAGTTTTTCTTTTAGTTATTTACAAGTCAATAGTGAATCTTTCTAAAGGAAAGATTCTTCTACCTTACTGATAAAGGGAGGTTGGTTAACTCTCTTGAAATCCTAGATTGAGTTATATCATCTACCAAATCCTCCTTCTGCTAAAAAGATGATTGATTGTCTATCTCTTTATTGAAAAAAATTAAGTTGGAGGGAAAATCCTTTAATAAACAAACTACGTTCAATTCTTTTGTTCAATATGATTAACCAAAAATCCTTTTTTTTTTTCTTATTTGAAGAAATTGTACATATGATGATGTGACTTTTCCTCATGTCACCTATTAGATTTTGAAGAAGCTTCCTTCTAAAATGATCTTTCACATAGTCCAAAATTTGTTACAAATTCTACCATCCTTTTGAAAGTGATGGCTTTTGGCAACCCCTTATCCAAATCCATTTAAACACAAATTTGAGTGTAAGTAGCATGGAAATACTCAAAGGTTTCAAGAAATGCATCCAAAAATTTCCCTAAGGATTGTTTATAGTAACTTTTAGTCTAGAATCACACCAAAATTATCTAAATAAATCCAAAAGATGCACCAAAACAAGAGCCATACAAAAAGAATCACAAGGGGCCTACAAATATTGATACCAACATTTCAAAACTCATAAAAGTAAATCATCCCAAAACCAAAACCTTGAATTGAGAAGATTCTTTTTGTCTTCTTATGATTCAAAAATAATAAAAAAGAAACCATATGTTCACAATAAATATCAACTCTTACCTTTACTAATTTTTTCCACAACTTTAAAGACCAAGTTTATTCAAACTCTTCAAGTTCAACCAAAAACCATTGAAATTACCAATTAGAGCATAAAATTTCAAAATAATTACATATTTAATGAATCCATTATCTTAACCAAATCTAACTTAGATAAGTGATCCACCCTTTTTATAAATGAACCTACTTTCTAAAATCTATATCTATAGCCTTTTTTAAAAACTCCTCAAGTATCCCTAGTTTACTTATTTATGTTAGGGGTTCTAAAATCAACCACAACTCCCCCCTCTCTTTCAAAGCCCTCACCACTCTTTACCTAGCATTTAAAATAGGTCTCTTAATCTCAAGATTCTCTCTAGATAGGATATGGAGGGAATTGATTTCCTATCCACTCTTTCACCCTTCATACTCTTAAATTTATTAATGAGGAGTTCCACTTTGGATAGAGGAGGTTGGAGAAGAAAAATCACATTCTAGGGAAATAACCAATAACCCATAAAAACCCCAAGAACTCTTGATTTATAGAGAAAAACTATCCAATTACTACCTTATTTATGCAATTTCCTATTGAATGGGACATTTTTTCATCAAAGGATGCACAAAAGTACAAAAGAGTTGTAACAAAATTCACTTTATGTAACTAATTTTAGCCATTTTATTACTTGTCTAGAATATTTAATATTTTATCTAAATTTTTATTGATGGTAATGTATATATGTATAAATTTTTTATAATTTTTTACATTAATTAAGTTGGATTAAAAATCATATCAAGAAAAATTATTTTCTCATAGCTTGATGTGATTCATTTGTATAATTAATTGGAAAATTTAAAAATAGTAATCAAGTACACTAGAGTACAAAGGTAAGAAGTGCACACCTTAACTTGCTTTTCCCTCTTTCTTTACACAACTTTGAATATATTATTATGATCTAAGGGGTCCTTACATATTTATCTCATGCATGTTTATGCTCTCAAGGGAATCCTTCAAGAACTAACTAATTTTCAAACATGTTCATATTTTTAAGGGGACTTAAAAGAACTTGAGTTATATGTCTAGGGTATTCAAATAATAAGTATTTTTGGAAGGTTAATAATCAAATTTACATTATTTTTTTGGCTTGGGACATTACAAAATTCTTCCCTTTCCATTGAAGAGAAGTAACGGGATGAATCATTCTTGAGATATCCATGACAAATTTATGGCAATAACCCACTAACCCTATGAAACTATAAACTCTAGATACATTTGTAGGTGCAATCCAATCCATAATAGCCTCAATATTTGAAAGATCCACTATAACAACCCTATCAAACATAACATGGCCCAAATACTTCACCTTAGACTGATAAAAATCACACTTCACAAAGTTGTTGAAAAGTTGATTCTCACAAAAACACTATAAAATGTAGTAGAAGTAGATTTCATATTCCTCTATTGTCCTTAATACCATTAGGGAACATAAGGAAAAATCAGTATATGAAAGTAAAAACCAAATTTTTCATGAGGCTCATGAACACCAATAGAGAATTTGTCAGCCCAAATAAAACTACAATAAAGTCATTTGTATTGACTCTCAAATATTGTTTAATGAATATTATCAGGTCCTAAATGTGAAGATGATGATACTTGGACTTTAAGTCAATCTTAGAGAACACCTTGGCTTCCTCCATTTCAATCAAAAAAATCATCTATTATGGAAAGGGATAATGGTTCTTTATTATCACATTGTTTGATTATTAGTAATTAATACACAAAAATAGAGATCTATCCTTCTTGATGAAGTTGACACATGCACTCCAAGGGGATGTACTAGGATGGATGTGTCTATTTTCTAGTTACAATTTGAGATCACTAAGCTCCTAAGTAGTCATTATGTATGTTGTAAATGAGATGATTTTGCTCTAGGAATAAGATCAATATGAAAGTCTACATCTTTCTTTAGTGACATATAATGAATGACACTCATAAACAAAATATAATCCCTCAAGAGTGGGTGATCACAAAGGGTAATCTCATAGCACTCATCCTCCAATACTACATGTAAAGAAAAGGAATCCCAATAAGCTTGTACAATAGAATTAATGCATATATTTATATCTTTAACAATACACAATATTATCACCTAGGGTAACCTTTATGAATTAAAAAACTTAATATAATATTTTTTTTTCACTATTGCAAAAACTCTACCCTTCTTAATTCAGAATAATGAATTTCTCATACTGAACATTGTTAAGCATATGTGGATATAAATAGGCACATCAAAAGTTATTTTACATGTTATATAAAATCATGCAAAAGATAAATATAAGTGCTTTACAATATGGATGAATATAGAACAAGCCCAAAATAATACTCCATTTTTTTTCAAAAATGACATGCATTTTCCAAAATTAAAAAATTGTTAATGCATTTTTCAATCACTCATGTTGATCCCATCCTGACTATTAAACATAAGAAGCATACAACACTTATCCCATACCTATTACAAGACTAATTAGGTTATGAGATTGGCATAAGATAATATTGCTAATAAACAATTCTAACACACTTTCTCAATACAGTAAATCTAAGCTAATTCGAAATTTCCCTCAAGCTAAGAAAATCCCAACTATCAGCTTAGTTAACTGAATTTTGCATACAGTTTTTCTTCAACATTATTCTAAGGAAGCAAAAAAGGCATAGAGACAAAAAAACACAAAGGGCATCAACACAAATCAGACTCCCCAAAGAAAAGCTCCAATGGCAGGAAGACACATTTTTATTTACTACTTTAAAGTAGGATGCATTAAGAAATCTCGATGCCATTATGCAGGGCAGACAAACATCATGCTGCTCGTACCCTCAAAAATTTTCCAAAAATTTAAGGCTTGACAACAGAATAAAAATATCTTTGTAGGTAATACTTCATGTGTGAGCTTCTTATCAAGATTCGACATTCAGCAGTTTGCTTCTATCTCTGTTTAGCAGTTCTTCGTTATGCTGACATCCATGTACTCCTTTATCCAACAGGGAAAGAAAATGTTGAGATGCTCACTCATCAATTTCTCTCTTTCCAGAGAAAATGTTGATAAGGGTTTGCTTCCCCTATATGCCATCTATCAGCATTTGCATTTTTGTCATCAGGTTCCTAAAGACAAGACCAGTGAAGAGCATCCTGCAAATTTTATGCTTTATCCAAGATAAACACAACATTTCTCTCTTTTTTCTTTCTCTATCATTATCCACAAATATTGAAAATGGAAGATTTGTAAGACATGCACCCACAATACCTGCTAAGGTCCCTTGTCTTCTGTAGTGGCAAAATTATTGTATTCAAGTATGCTTTTACTAATTCTGTAAAGGATGTTTCTCGCCAGAGCCTCTAAAAGCCGTTGTCTAGGATGGATTGATACTATTTAATTTTTGCAAGACATGACTTGCATTTTTTTTATTTCTTCTAGACATTCAATTATTTGAAAAGATGTTGCAAACCAGGGTCATCTGTAGCTGTAATGCCAAACTTAGGTGATTATTAATATTATAATAAATTTCTCTGTGCCAATCAACTAAGTTTAGTTTTACAATGACTCACTTATAAATTCTCTATAATCACATTCTTGGTTTAGAAGGAATTCTTAAGTTTGTCATTTATTTTAAAATGTTTTTAAAAAACAATAATTAAAAAAATTGTTTTAAGGAAATAAATATATGTTTTTACTATATAAATTTTTTTAAGTAATGCAAATGTTTGAAATGGATATTAGTCTAAATAGCTCTAATTTTGTATACAATAATTTATAAATTTTTTAAAAATAATTTTATTTTTTATTTTTTATTTGGTTAAATGATACTTAATAGACAAGGTTTAATAGTTCATTAAAAAACTTAAGAAGAATCAAATATTAACCTTAATAGAAGGAGATAATATTACTCAATGTCAAATTGTGTTCATAATGATCTGAGAATTAAGTGGTTTTAATAAAACTTAGTGTTTAATATACTTTCTTTTCATAAATATTAATATTATTTTATTTTGATATAAAAATTTCAACTTGTATACATATTACTAATCCTACTATAAAATATTAAATCATTTAACTTAATTTCAAATAAATAGATTAACCTACCACTTTAGCTTAATTCTTTTAAGAAGTTTTATAGATCATCTAATCTTTTTTATTTTGAATGATTTTAACTTGATCAAAGTCAAATATTTTTCAAGGCAAGCTTTTTGACATCATAAAAAATGAGACTAAGATTATACCTTAAATAAATTTGGTAGAGTGAATACTCCTCATTCCTTAACTTTTTAACTAAAAAGTATCAATTAAAATTCAATACTCTCTTATCAAATCAAAAAACAATTTAATTTTAACATAAATCACCTTTAAAAACAAAAACAAAATTTAACCTCTTATAACTTTAGAATGACTAATTACATCAAATTATTTGATTCCATTTCAGTTCTTTACAAGAATTCAAATTAATATACAAGAGAAAACAAGCAATGAATGAATTACATGGCACACCCCAGATTAAGATTCTGAGGAGAATGACCATCCATCGTTAAGATGCTCAGCAATGGCTCCTTCACCTGCTGCACCTAAACCCACAAGTGATGGATATAACCATTCTGCTCACTAGTGGACATTACTTGTATTAGAATAGCTATTTTCAAACTAGATGATCTTAGCATTCCAGAATGATCAGCAAAACAAATAGTCTGCAACTAGAAAATCTCATAATTCTAAATTCTCTCATAATTTTATTCTGTTCCATTATAGTTTTCTTAAGCAGATAAGAGCTGAGCCACTTGTCAAATTTTCATGCTTATACCATCCAAATTTATCTCCTTGTTAATCCTGGCGAATTGTATCTCTTCTACCACTGTGGGTGGTTTATTCACCCCACCGTCCGCCACATACATTCATCCATCTTCCACACCACAGCTTGGTTTTCTATGCTTATCAACAACTGTAGAATTGTCTTTTGAATATTTCTCTTCATTCACCCAACTGGCCACCGTACAGATCCATCCACCTTCCACCTCATACATCCATCCATCTTCTACCTCACAGCTTGGGCAACTATTCTTATTAGCCATTGCAGATCAATTTTCTTTTGAATCTCTCTCTGGAATTGTAACAGTTATATTTTCTAGGGAATGCTAATCAAGTAGTTATGAGAAAACCTTGTAGTCCTTATGCCAGTGTATACATTTATACTTGCTTACACATAGGTTGACTCATTGACATAGAGTAGATATTTTCTAGATATTTTTCCCTCCTGATATTTTGTCCAACTCTTGGATATTTCTCCTTTATAAGGAGACCCTTGACTATCTAATAATATGAAGAGGAGCTTATGCATTATATGTGCTTGATTAAATCTTCTTTGTGATCACTAGTTCTTTCACCTTATAATAGCTACAACCACATATGCATAGAGTAAATAAGTGGTGGGCAACAAGAAGGGGATATATATCTTAGTTCAAGGAACCTTCATTGAATGAGATTTGACAGATGGAAACACGAAGAAGAATATGATCAGATGATGCAGTAGTGTGGTATCCTAATTTAGTGCAACCACTGTTCAAATATTTGTTAAAATTTGATTTACATGGGATAACTTTTTTCTTGTTGCAAAATCGCATATCCATAGAGGAGAAAGTTGTGCTGAGGAACAGTAAAAAACCTACATCACCATTGTGAGTCAGCCAAACTTGTAAACCTACAATTTATATTAAATGCGTTAATCCAGAAACATTTTCTAGTTTAGCTTTTCTCCGCAAGTTGAGTTAAAACGAGCAGCACGGATAAGGATGTAGATGAAATACGTGTTTTTTTTGTATTACTATATTGACAATGGTTATTCTAAGTTAATTTTCATCAAAGTTGTAGTGAAATGAAAAACATAGGAGGGAAGGACACCGAGGGCTTCCAAAACTATTGAAGATGAGGTTGATTGACTTTTCATTGGTTTGGGGTTGAAGTAGAGGAATCAAGTTTCCTGCACACAGAATCATTGAAAAAGGCAATTGCTTCTCATGTTGTTTAACAATTCCTATCATTACTGCAAACTTTCTAAAGCACCAACATAATAATATATTAGCTTCTTTGATTCTTAGTGGTGCTTATGATGTTAAGCATTTTTAAAGAAGATTATATCAAATATAACTCAGAAAGATTTCCTAGTACAACCAAACATTTAAGGAATATAGTTTCTTCTTTTTTTTTAAATTATGGAGATCTACTTTTGATAAAACTTAACTCAAACTTTAAAATCTTTGAAACTAAAAGAATATTTAAAAGATTTAATTTATTTTTCTTAATTTGTTAGTAGATTATTATTTTATATATTAGTCAATTTTTTTTTCTTTTGAATTATTGTTTACATTTTTATTTTATTTTTAAGTTTTTCTTTTAGTTATTCACAAGTCAATAGTGAAAACTTTTGAAAGAAATATTCTTCTACTTTAGTGATAATGGAAGGTTGGTTAAATATCTTGGAATCTTGGGTTGAGATATATCATCCATGAAATCCTTCTTGCACAAAGTATATGGCTGATCGCCTATCTCTTCATTCTAAGAAACTAAATTGAAAGGGAAATCCTTCAATAAAAAAATATCTCCAACTTCTTTCAGTAAATAGGATTCATAAAAAATATCATCTTTCTTATTTTTATAAACTGTGTGATGATGCAACTTTGCTTCATGTCACTAATTAGTGTTTGAAGAAAACCTCCTTCTAAATTGATCTTTCACATACTCATAAATATGTCACAAAAATCTACCATTCTTTTTCAAAGCAATGGATTTCAACAACCTCTTATCCAAATCCATTTGAACACAAATTTGAGCATAACCAGTATAGAAATGCTCAAAGTTTTCAAGAGATGCATCCAAACATTTATCTAATGCTCATTTCCAATAACTCTTATTTTAGAACCACACCAAAATTATGTGGATATATACAAAAGGCACACCCAAATAGGTATGATAGAAAAAAAATCATGAAGGGTCTAGAAAGATTGATACCAAGGTTTCAAAACTCAAAATGTAATCTTCTAAAACCACATCCTTGAATTGAGAAGCAATTTTTTTTTATCTTTTTATGATTCAAACATAATAATAAAGAAACCATATGTTCACAATAAATATCAACTCTTGCTACATCACCAATGATTTCCATAATTCTAAAACCACTCACGCAAACTGTTTTAATTTAGCAAAAACTAATGAACTTACCGATTTTTTTATGTTAGAGATCTTGTGCACATTTATAGAGTTTGTGCAATTTTTCTATCAGATGTTCTATAGTAATTTGAGTAGTAAGAACATGATATTTGGTTAGCATATCATATGGTTAGATAATTGTACATTACAATTCAAAAACTTGTGACTATTTTATTGGTTGAGTAGGATGGATAAGATGAGTGATATTCAACATATGTAAAATTTATCTGAATTTAGATATGGAAAAAGGGAGCATGATGGTGCAAAATAATGTAATAAAAGAGCCTTACAATAAGAAGAGTTAAAGTAAAAAAATAGAGTAAAGTTGACAAATGTAACAACATCATTGAATAGTGTAACTCTACAATGATTCTAAATAATGAAGATAAGTGTATAGCTCATAGATTCTTTTGGTTGCTAGAAGAAGCCAAAATTATAAAATCTGAAGATTATTGTACATTGACATGATCAAGTGACTTCCACTCATTAAAG
The DNA here is from genome assembly GCA_007258455.2 of Sequoia sempervirens. Lineage (NCBI taxonomy): Eukaryota > Viridiplantae > Streptophyta > Pinopsida > Cupressales > Cupressaceae > Sequoia > Sequoia sempervirens. Next base: position 9,097 of record VDFB02200418.1, read on the forward strand.
AAGCTCAAATGTAGGTTTATAGACTATTCATATGAGGTAGATAATGTGTTTTTGTTCTTCATGTGTAAATTTTACTTGGAATGAGTGTGATTCAAAAGAGGGTTAATGAATGACATGCTAGACATTTAAGCCTATTCAAGACATATTAACTTCCAAGAGCACTACAACTCATAGAGACAAAATCATCATTTGATTTTGACCATATTTAAGATCTAGTTCAACCAAGAATTATAGATGTATTATTTAATAAAAAATAATATTTTATCTTATTATGTAGTATATCTTAGTAAATACATAATTAAATGTGGGGCATGTTTACATAGCTTTGTAGATGAAGATAACAAAAAAGGAACAAATTATTATGTCACTATATTGAGACAAAAATACATTGGAATTCATTATCATAGATGAAGAAGAAATTTGATAGCCTATAGGATTGATGGTTGTTATTGGAGCATGTCTTTAAAGAAAGTAATAAATGAAGAATTTCAATGTGTGGGTGTTCAAGGACATTGACACATAGGGAAATTCTTCATTATTATATCCTTATTGAGGCAACAAATATTCAATTGATCAAATATGGATGCAGACCATTGAATAGAAACTTGTGGAAAGTTTACGAGTCTAACCACAAAGAATACTTGGCACAATAAAGCTCGTAGAGTAGATTTATATGATTCATTAGATTGAATTTTCTGAATGACACAAAGGTTGTACATAGTTTGTAAGTATGTTATTTACTTCTTAATTTATTTGATTTTAATATGTTATTTACTTCTTAATTTATTTGATTTAAGAATGTTATATATTTTTTAATATAGGACTTTGATTTGAGAATGTTATTGACTTCTTAAAATGTAATTTAGTGGTGCCAAAAAATCTTCCACCTTCTTGTGGTTAGTGTTAATATGTAATTTAATATTCATGAAGCAAAGAGAAGCTCAATTTTTTAAAATTAGTAAATAGGTCTCCAACCCTTTTTTTTCACTATCTATTTAAAGAGATAAAATCAAACCCTATTCATGTATATTTTTTTCCTGCTTAAAAATATATTCATGAAAAGGTTTCTCCTTCACATATATAGATTTGGTACAACTTCTAAGATATCAAATCATCATTAATATTGCAGATGCTTTAGCCTCTTCTTATTAGATTTATAAAATATAATAAGTCAAAGTAGCCAAATCCTTAAAATACAAATCTCCATAGGCAAGCATGAATAGTCAAAGAGAAATATCTTTCTTTATCAATATTTCAACTTGCTACTTCAAGATCTCCATTTTCTAGTTCAATAGCATGACAACTCTATTACAACGCCAAAAAAATTTCCATAATGATTCCCTATTGTGACTTCTTCTTCTTTAAGAATTTATCTTAGTTTGATAGTACAAATGTTACAACAAGATGGGTTTATGAAGTTCCCATCATACAACATTAATCAAGTTTTCAAATTAATGATATATTTAGGCACTTCCTCTTCGAAAATCCATCTTTTCTAATCTAATCCTCCTTGAAGAGGAGGGAATCATGATAGAAAAGCAAGAACATAGAGATTTGGACTACACAACAAAATAGGACCATGATGTCTCCTCCTTCATAACAACAATATTTGACAACACCATTGGAATTGAGAAGGATTGTGATGTTCCATGGGTTATGTCTTCTTCTAGAAAATAAACCAACACGACATAGAATAATAAAAAGAAATAGATTTTCAATGATGATCAACTATTTTATTCTCTCAAACACTATGATAGCTCTGAGGGTATATATCTTGTTGGTGGTATCTTCTTTGGTTTTTTGCTAATATCCTCTTCCTTGGTCCAATGTGTTCAAAAATCCTTCACTAAAGGTCTACTTAAGAGGATTGTTGTGGCATTGGGTGTTTAGTGTGGTGAGGTCTCCCACTTCAACAATGACCTCAGGCCTTAGGTTCTTGAAATGATCACTCTACAATCATTCAAAATAGTAATTAGTTTTTTTTTTATGTTTTGATCTAATCTGTGCATTTTGCTTTGACACTAATTTTGTATATTTCTCTACTCTAGGACCTATGTAATCATTTTTTTTAATTTCAGACTCATTTTTATTAGTTTATATCTCTGCTTCAGCAATCCAACTCTCTCTATGTACTCGTTTATATTATTAATAAATATTTATAGGTGTATTGCACCTCTTACTTAATATGTATAGAGTATTATAACAAAAAATTGTAATAAAATGTTTCAAGTAAATAAAAGTTTAAATAAATCTAATTTTATATACAATCATTCATTAATTTTTATAAAATAATTTTATTTTATTTAAAAAAGCTATATTAAGTAACATTTGATTTATTGATGAAGTTTAATGACTCATAACTTTTTTACATAAGAAATCAAATCTTATTTTTTAATAAGAGATAGCAATACTCAATGTCAAATTGTACTATAATGATAATTTCAAAATTGAGTGGTTTACATAAAACTTTATATCCATTACTTAATGAAACTTTGTGTATAATATACTTTTTCTTTAATGTACACCTTATCATTATTTTTCTCTTCTAAATTTGCTAAATTTATTTATCTTTTCTTATTCTTTTACATTTATATAAATCTACTTTATTTTTTCTTAAATATTAATTACATATATTAATCAAAACTAATACAACTAAAAATATATAGTATAATCTTCTATAAATAAAACAAACTAAATCTTATATATAATCCTCTTAAGTAATATTACCCTCAATTGGATGCATACATTTATACATTATTTATATAATATATAGATATGCAAGTAATTTTATTCTTTTATATATACAAGGTTGATGTTAGTATACTTTTTTAGCGTATTATACATTAATGGATCTCCTTCTTAAGGAGTCTATTGTTAATTGGATTCTAAGTTTATTTTTATGTATTTCAAAAATATTTTATTTGTATATAGATATAATCCTCTATAGTTTATTATGACAAGTATAGGTTATATAAGAAAAAAAAAAAGGTAAATGAGATTAAGAGATGCTTCTATAATTAGAAATGTACTTTAAAATAACTCCTAGATAATTAAAATAATTTGTAGAAATATTTTTCAAAATATGCTTTAGTACAAAGTTTTTCTTTTGTCAAGTTATTCAATTATCTTTAGCAAAATTATTATTTCATTAAAACAAGTGGACATAGTGGCACGTACTTTCCTTTGTAGTATTCTAATTAGAGACTTGTAGAGTTGGAATAAAAATAAATGTAATTTTAATTAATATGAATACAATTAAATGTAATTTTTTTTAATTGTCGTATTTTAGTTTTGTTGTATTTTAGTTTTGACTTTTATATTTTGTGTTTTGTTTCATTAATAGCATTTTTTTTTTATATGTTTTGGTTATGTAATGTAAATATCCTATTTGATGTTAAATATTTGAAAATAAAATAAATTGGAATATATGTTTGTTGTTTGGTATTTTATTTTTTTAAATTAAAGTTGAATACATTTAAATATTTATATAATGAACCCATTCATTGAGAGAAGGAAGTAGTTTATGAATTATTTGTACTAGACATATAACTATGACTAATAAAGTTGAAGTTGAGTTTGTTCTTTAGAATAAATATTTGCTAAACATTAAATAATCAAATGATTTATTATTAAAAATAATTCTTAATTGATTCTAGTTGATTTTGAATTTGATAGTGAAATCTTCATATTATAGTTGAAGTTAACTATAGTATTAA
>VDFB02200419.1:0-11566 GCA_007258455.2 Sequoia sempervirens
TATATCAAAATAGGAATACATAAAAAATAAATTAAGAACAAGCAACATAGAAAAAACTTCAACCCATAGAGGGGAGTAGAAATAACATTGCACCAAGTAGGAAAAAAACATAGTTGCGAGCTAATCACACACATGCAGACCATAAAAATAAGACATAGTTAGGAGAGTTCCAAAACTCCCCATTGTGCTATCTGTCATGTCCCCGAAATTGTAAGATATAAATGCAAATAAATAAATGAAGTAAATAATAATATAAATAGTATAAAAACAAATATTAACAATTTAATATTATTACAATTATAATTATTATATAATAATATAAAATATATATAAAAAACTAATATAAAAATAAATTATGTTAAATCAAGAAACAACGATATATTAGCAATGATGAGAAGAGGCAGTGATTGATTCATGTGAATAAGACAAAAGGAGGGCTGACCTGTAAATAAGACAAAACCCCTAATTAAAGTAGGAGGCAGCGATGAATAACAAGGCAGCAATTAACAAGCAGCGATGGATTAAAAATAAATAAAAGGCAGACTTTATACTAATAAAGGCAGCGATTATACCAGATTCCTTAAAGGCAGCGTTTCATTAATAGAAAGGAGGGCAGAGAGTAGGCAGCGATTATCTCTTAACCAAGAGACATGTCGCTTCAAAGTAATGCGTCTCCCCATTCAAATATGAAGATATAAAGGACATTGTGGATGGGGGAAAGTAGGGGAAGATTGGAGAGCAAGGAATATACTTCTGAAGTATAGCAGCAGGTATAAACAGATCAAATGGGGGAAGTCTGCATGGATATAGCAGCAGCCATTGGTATAATCAGAATAATATTAAATCCTCCCTCACCTATAGTAAATGTATTGATTATTCAGACAATAAGAACTAGAAGGAGAAACATCTTCTGAATATTAAGATCAGCGGATATCTACAGAAATACACATCATCAATCAGGCATCGGATATCATAGGATATTAGAAGGCAGATCTGAGTAAGCTTTCTGCCTCTCAAGGCAGAATCAGTAACTATTACAACTGCTGCTGTGTATATAGCCATTTCATGTGTTAATAACTACTGTGGTATGCCGTATTTTGATTATTATATGTAATGATATATTTTGTTACTGTCTCTCATCAAGCAACCATGAGGAGGAAAGGGGGAAATGCCAGTAGGTTGAGCAGGTACTAGACCTCTTTCTAAGTATGCCACTCCACAGTGGATGACTGTGTGTCTGCCACTGGGAGCCAAGGGGGTGATATCGGTTCTTGGGCTTAGGGAGAGGATGTCTATGGGCCTCCTACGGTCACCTTCTCCCCAAATTTTACATGGGTTAGTTGTTGGATAGACTTGAGGGGTTTCAATCACAAGTAGGATGGATAAGGATGGATAGGGAAAGCAGGTACAAGTGTATCCCCTAAGCATGCCACCTCTTGTTGAAGGATTGTGTGTCTACCTCTTGGGGCCAGGAGGGATAACATATCTGCTCTTGGGCTTAGATGGATAGCTTTGGGCGGACTTATCATATTCCCCATCCAGTTCCTATTATGACTGAACTTCCATGCATATGATGTAGTTTTCCTTATGTAATTATATTGTTCAAATAGATAAGGATATTTATTGTATATGTTTGATATGTTAGATAGTTAAGGATATTTATTATATATGTTTGACTATATGAATTATATTCCAATATTATCTAACATAGTTGCAGGACATAAATCAAGATTCATCTTCTTAAAGCATTTAATTGGTAAGTTGTAACCCTAACTGCATTAATTTGTGTTTCTAGGGCAAGAATTAGGGTTCTCTCAAAGAGGGACATTACACTATTCTTAGGCATCATGTCCATCTTCCAATGATCAAACACCCTATTGTACACACCATTCCTTGAGATTGCATTAATCTTCACCAATACTAACATTGACTCCACAAATGCTTCTAGGGAATTCCAACTTGATACCATTAGTTGCCTCCACTCAACACACAAAACAAACTAAAACATCATTCTCAAGGCATGATAGAGTATGGGCACTAGCAACCTCAAGAATGGCCACATGGTGAGAAATAACCATATTTTTAAATTTTTAATTACTTGTCACAAGGCGTGGCAGAAGTCGAAGAAATTGCCCACCTCTTTGGCAAAGTCGAGTAGTTCTTCATGCATACTTTATTTGCTTGTTTGATTGACACTTCCAAAGGCTGCCCCAAACCTTGCATGCCCTAGGGCCTAAACCATGAACTCATTTGTATTTTCGTCTAACTACACTAGGAGCTCTTCAAGACATCCACACACATCTATTGCTTGAACAACCACAACCAATCTTGCCTTAAAATCTGCTAGATAGACGCATGAGATTAAATCAGGCAATTGTCCTCAATTCCATGAGAACCTAGAATAGATTTTGCTACCTTCAACATGGATGGAGTGGAGTAGTTGAAAATCTTATTCAACCTATGTGCTGACACTCCCTTTGAAGGGAGGGTCCTTGGCTGAGCTGAGACCATTCCTTGCCATGAATAAAAACCATAAGCTAACCTTTCCCATCGTGCTGGAAAAACTAAAGATCTTGTTATTAGTAAATCACCACACCAAGCAAACACAAAGGGTGGATGTGGGATATCCATACATGAAGCTGCTTGTATCATAGAACAAAGATCACCCTAAGGATTGTAATGACAAATAAATCCTAGGTATGGCCAACCATTTACACATGCAAAGCAATCATATCCAAATCTGCTATCCCTATACCACAACTGAGGCTTTGAAATGTAATAATTGCTAGCATATGGAGGCTGGTGGCACTAACTAATAGTTACAATGGCCTATCTTCATCAATAAGCCTTGCAAGTTTTATTAAAATAATGTTTATTTATTTATTTATTAATATTAAAATAATGTTTATTTATTTATTTATTAATGCTCAATATTGTAAATTATTGTAATTTAGAGATAAGATCGTCTCCGATCTTATCTGGAGTTTCTTTTTAGAAACTTTCCAGTTTTTGTAAATCTTGTAAACTATTTATTGAGCATCTTGCTCATTGTTTAATACATCAATTATTTACCAATTACCTGTGTAATATGGTATCAGAGCCAGAACGCTCAAAATTAAATTTTTAATTCATAAAAACCTTTTCAAAGATTTTTTCAGCTACTAAATTAAAAATTTGATAAAATCTTCTTAAAAATATTTTTGAAGATTTTTTTGTGAGCAAGAATTTCGAAAATAAAATAAAATTTCGGAATTTTTTTCCTGTGGCTCAAGAAAATATTTGAGGTTTTTTGATCTGTAATTTTCGTGGCTCGTCGTCCATTTTCGTGGGTGTTTTGTGCACGCGTCTTGTCTGCATCCCTCGAAGTGGTGAAGACGTCTGAATTCCGCGTCGTTTCCAGTACTGCGGACGTGCTTTGGGCTACCATCTCGACTACTGCTGGGCACACGATTTCTGGAGTCGTTGTCGTGTTTAGCCTGCGTTTTTTCTTCTCTATTGGGCGCGGATTAAAGGTATCTGTGTGCATTTTTTTGCAGACGTCTTTGGGCCTCTTTTCTGAGCTAAAAAGTGGTCATTTTTGACTTCACTCCTAGTTGCCTAGGGTTTGGCATTTTTTTGTCAAATTTTTTGTGCAGATTCAAGCTCATTTCTACAATTTTTTTGAGCTTTCATGGCCGCCTATGGCATCCTGCGACTTCGGCCAGGGTTTTGACCATCTTTTTCAAGTCAAAATTTTTTTTCGATTATAGATTCCTGATGGGTTTTTGGAGAGCTCAACTGGGTTGGTCTCCGAATTTTCTGGGTGCATCGTTTTTCGTGCCATACGTACATTGTACTTTCTGCAGTTTGTACTTGAATCTGCCTCTATTTTTTGCATTGGAATTCGTGCCTCGAGTTTCGTGCATCAGACTCTTCTAAGTACCTCATTTTTCGTGCCTCGAAAAGCGTGAAGATGGCCAGTTTAAGTAATTTAATGTTGGAGGGTAGTTAGAGATTTAATGGCAAAAATTACAACACCTGGAAGCAGCGGATGTTAACAATTTTTGAATACCGTTGCCTTGATCAGATGATCCTCGGCAAAGCTACTCGTCCCGAAGCGGCGGGTAAGGATCAGGAGAAGTTTGATGAAGCCCGAGAATGTTGAAGCGTGTGCTTATTAAACTTTAGTTCGCGATGATCAGCTCCCTCAGTTCCATAGCAAAATGACTACGGAGTCTGGAAGGATCACTTGAAGAAGGGTTTACATGAAACTTCCGACGGAGGCGATGCGTTTTCTTGAAAAGAATATCTTTACATTTTCTATCATGATGGATGAGAAGACAACTCTGCAAGTGCACCTGAATAAAATCCAGGAGATCAGAGATCAGTTGGAGGCGATTGGTCGGAAAATGGAGGAAGACATGGTCGTGATCACCCTGAAGAGTCTACCAAAGTCCTATGAACACTTCATAGAGACTCTCAACATTACGTCCGCTAATGTTGATCTCAAGTTTCCGAATTTGTGCACTATCATTTGCGGATGGTAAGGAACAACGATTGGTAGCGGTGAATCTCTCGTAAATCGCACTCACGGGCGGGGCCTTTGCAGCTAAAACTCAGTCGAAGCATCATGGGAAAGGTCAGCCTTCACAGCAGAAAGGCTCAAGTCAGACCTCCACCAACCCGAAGAAGAAAAATATACAATGCAACTACTGTCATAAATTTGGCCACATCAAGAAAGATTGTCGTGCTCGTTTGGCTTCTGAGCAAAAGAAGCAGGGAGGGTTTCAGCAGAAAGCGAATGTCGCCGAGCAATCTGAGCAGAAGGAATCTGCCTTTTATGCACTCATGGCAAAAAGGCCCGCAGACCATGTCAAATCCTCTGCTTGGTACATAGATTATCGTGCCTCGCATCATTTCTCACATAGGCGTGACTGGTTCACAGAGTTTTCCCCTTGCCGACTCGGTGATTTTGGAGGAGGTGAGGGAATACGGTTAATCCGCCTGAGGCAACTGTTCAAGAAGGATTCCGGTCTGGCGGGAGGGATCTCATATTCCTCAACGTGTATTATGTACCTGATATCGAGCTCAATCTTCTCTCAGTCAGTCAGATCATGCGGCATTCTCCCCAGATGGATGTGGTATTCAGCTCGCATAGATGTTCGATTGTTGATCGAGAAACTCGCACAACGGTGGCCATTGGGATAGAGGATCATGGCCTTTCTGAGGCTTCAATGAACCTTGGTGATTCAGGAATTAGCCTTGAGAAATTCGAAATCACGGTCTTTGGCATCGTGGTCACGGGCACTTGAGCGATGCACTATCTCTCGGCTTGCTCGGGAGGGACTTGTAGATAGCTTACGACATTCGGAACCTCCGAGGCGTTTATGGTACCCAATGGTAGAGCTTACGGCATCGCCTACCGTTCAGGATGCGGCGACTCTTGGCCCGGAGCTTCCTAAGAAATCAGAGTTTTTTAATGTATTTCAGAAGTTTAAGGCCTTGGTTGAAAAAGAGTCCAGTTCTAGTATTATAACTCTTAGGTCAGATAATGGGGGGGAATTCTGTTCTAGTGCATTCTCCAACTTCTATGATACTCATGGGATAAAACGTCAGTTAACCACACCCTACACTCCTCAGCAAAACGGTGTTGTGGAACGACGCAATCGTATGATTGTTGAGATGGCTTGCTCCATGTTGCAACACAGGAGTGTTCCTACCAAGTTTTGGGCAGAAGCAGTCAATACATCAGTCTATCTCCTTAATAGGTCACCCACTCATGCTGTTAAGGGGAAGACTCCTGAGGAAGTTTGGTCTGGTCGCAAACCTAGGATCAGTCATTTGAAAGTTTTTGGCTCTCTTGTGTATGTTTGGATTCCAGAGGCCAAGCGCACTAAGCTGGACTCCAAGAGCCAGAAACTCATGTCCACAGGGTACAGTGACAATCACAAGGCATATAGGCTGATTGATATAGACAGCGATAGATCTTATCTTGATTAGAGATGTTGTCTTTGAGGAACGAGGTCCATTTCACTCTTCTTCACCTGTTCACCATTCAGAGGATCAGCCTCTACAGGCTCCTGATATGAGTGTCCGACTTCCGTTAGGTTCACCTGATGGGAGGGATGACGAAGACCTAGTCTTTGATGATGCTCAACTTGAGTTTCCTTAAGATGATAATGAACATCCCCCTGCTGAACCTGTTCCAGATCCACAACCAGATCCAGCTCCTCCTGTTACATCTGATGTTGGCCCCTCTACTCTCCGGCCAAAATGGTGGGCTAAGACTATCAGTGATCTTCGTGCTGATGAGCTCATTGAGGGTAGATCATCCAGAAACAAGAGCAAACAGCAGTCTACAGTGAATTTTGCTCTCATGGCCAACATCCACAGTGTTTATGAGCCTCAAACATATTCAGAGGCAAAAGGGATACCTGAGTGGGAAAAGGCAATGGAATCAGAATACCAGAGTCTTCAGAAGAATCACACTTGGGTCCTTTCCAATCTTCCTCCAGGGAAGAAGCCCATTAGCTGCAAATGGGTGTACAAGGTGAAGTACAAAGCTGACGGAACCCTTGACAAGTACAAAGCTCGTCTGGTTGCACGAGGGTTCTCACAAAAAGAAGGCATTGACTATGAGGAGACCTTTGCTCCTACAGCCAAAATGAGTACCATACGGCTCGTCGTTGCCTTAGCAGCCCAGTTTGGTTGGAAGGTCCATTAGATGGATGTGAAGAGTGCTTTCCTCAATGGTGAGTTGAAGGAGGAAGTCTACATGACGCAGCCTCCAGGTTTCAAAGTTGCTGGTCAAGAACAGAAGGTGTGCAGATTGGTCAAAGCACTCTATGGCCTGAAACAGGCTCCTCGGGCTTGGTACATTAAGATTGACACGTACCTCACAGATCATGGTTTTCAGAGGAGTCCATTTGACTCGAACCTGTATGTCAAGAATACTGGTAATGAGATCTTTGGTTTGCTATTGCTCCACGTGGGATGACTTGATCATTACCGGGTAGTTCGGGTACATTTGATCATCGGGAGATCAAACAGACTTGTGCAAAACTTTGACATTACAGCACTTGGGCCTCCGTATTGCTTAGGTGTTGAGGTCATGCATGTTACGTTATCTTCATCTCCCGCCTGGGCATGCTCAAGTCTTCCGGATAAGTTCACGTGATTTCGTAAACCCGCTTCCACACCCATGGAAAAAGGGCTTAAATTGTCAGCTAAGTCCGATTCACCTGTGGTAGATGAAACATTGTTCAGGCAACTAGTAGGCAGCCTCATCTATCTTGCTGCTACTAGACCTGATTTGAGTTTTGCAGTGAGCTACATATCACGCTTCATGATAGCCCCCAAGGCTGATCATTGGGTAGCAGCGAAGCGTGTGCTGCGTTATGTGAAGGGCACTCCTGATTTTGGACTCTTGTACACTCGGAGTCACGATCCTAAACTCAGTGGGTTCACGTGTGTATTCGCTTGATGACAGGAAATCAACATCTGGGTATGTGTTCAGTTTGGGATCCGGTGCAGTCACATGGACTAGTAAGAAGCAACAGGCAGTGGCTCTCTCCTCGACAGAAGCAGAGTATTGGGGAGCAGTAAAAGTAGCATGTGAGGCAGTTTGGCTTCGCCGGATGCTTGCAGATATGCAAATATCTCAAGTAGGTCCGACTCCCTTGTTCTGTGATAATCAGGGAGTTCTCAAACTTGACAAGAATCCGGTCTTCCATGAGCAAACCAAGCATGTGGAAACTCACTGTCATTTCATTCGGAAGCTGGTTGAAGACGGATCAGTTCAGTTGCTGTATGTTCCGACAGAGGATCAGACAGCAGACATTCTCACCAAGTCGCTCAGTACAGATAAGTTTGTAAAATTCAGGGGGCATCTTGGTGTAGTAGATAGATTGAGCATTAAGGGAGGGTATTAAAATAATGTTTATTATTTATTTATTAATGCTCAATATTGTAATTTATTGTAATTTAGTGATAAGATCGTCTCCGATCTTATCTGGAGTTTCTTTTTAGAAACTTTCCGTTTTTTGTAAATCTTGTAAACTATTTATTGAGCATCTTGCTCATTGTTTAATACATCAATTATTTTTACCAATTACCACTGTAATATTTAAATGAAATTTAAGCAATTTTTTAATTTACCAAGTTTTTTGCCGAGTCGAGTTTTCCAGGCTTGCCAGGTTTTTGCAATTGGCGAGTTTTTCAACTATGCTACTGAGTATAGCCCAATGGTTCTACCAATGTTCTATTCACAACATTGGTTTGTCCATCTGTTTTGAGGATGGAAAATGATAAGACTGTTTTTGTTTTATGTCCATTCTTTCCCATAAGGTGTGCCAAAACTTGCTAAAATACTGTGCATCCCTATCAGATAGATACTTTCTGGTATAGTAGCATTATGCTTGAGAAACTCACAATTAATCTTGACTGATCATGATCTGCCGTATTTGCCATTTCGTTTCCTAAGTTTTGCCCAAGATTTTTAAGAAGTGTTTTTAAATTTTTTTTAGATCTATCTTTTTTTGGCCCATTTTTACACTCAGAGACAGAAAAATATAGAGCAAAGGAACACTTCACATTTTTGGTTTATGGTTAGGGTTAGGGTTTTTAAATATAGAGGAAAGGAATACTAAACATTTTTGGTTTGGGGTGAGGGTGATGGTATTTAAATTTTCTTTTACATCGAATAGATTTCTTTTAGAAGTTAAATTTTAAGCTGCAATGAGCATTTTTCTTTTAATTTATACTCTAATAAGGGTTTAAGTAAGGAAACAGTGCTGCAACTGAAATATTAGGTCATGTTTCATGATGAAATGATCTACTATTTTAGGGGCAGCCATTTGTATTTTACATAAACCCTCCGAGATGAAAGCAAAATGAATTTTTAAAAAGTCTTATGCAGTTTTTTACAATTAGCACATTTATAATGTATAATGTCTATTTTTATCTATATGCATTATATTTTACATGAAATAACAAAATTAGTTTTTCTATTTTCTTTGTTTTAACAAATAGTACATTGTTTTAAATCTTTTGCCAAGTTTTTCCTGTTTTAAACCTGAGTACTTGAATTCCAGTTATAGTTACAACGCCATGTCAATATGTCAAAACCCTTAGAAAGTTTTATACCACTTAAACTCATATGGAAATTATAGTAGCACATGGTCAAGATAATCACAATATCATGGAAATATCAAACAAGACACATACATACTGTAAGCACAAGAGATACCATGCACAGCTGGAGAAAACCCTTAAATGGGTGAAAAATTCTAGGAAGAGTATGCTTCCAAGCATTCCATCACTCTATCAGGCATCCAGATACAAAGGTTACATCACCATCATGGTTAATTGAAGCCATTTCAACTGGATTCAAGTTCGTTCACCACTCCTCTGCCCCTGCCCTGTTAGTGTTTGGTAGCTTCAGGAGACATTTTCTCCTTAATTAAAGGCAGGCGGCCTACATATTGCAAATTATATTTTATATTTATATTTCTTGAATGAGGCTGACCCTTGTGAAGTGTCGCCTTGCTTGTGAAGAGGCGCCTTACCTTGTATATAAAGAAGGCGATGCTCATTCTTACATCATCAACTATTATTATTCTCAAGATAAGTTCGCACTTCAAAGGAGATCGATTATTCTTCTCAAGGCATACGCATTGCATCAAGGAGTTCGTTCTACAGCAGATTATCTTATTGCTCAGTGCAGATCGATATTGTGTATATCTTGCATCTAAGAGAGGTGCTATATTTTTTACATCTAACTGGCCTAGTGTTTGGCCAAGTTGTAAAGCAGATTTGCTGCTCATTCAATTCAATATAGAAGTGATATATTGTGGCTGGGTTTTTCTCCCTCAAGAAGGACGGTTTTCCCAGGATATATGCTGTGTTCTATTTTTCATGTGCTGTTGTATTTCTGTGTTTCTGCTTATTTTATATCTGATCCTAAAACTAACATGGTATCAGAGCAGGTTCAAGAGATCCGATGAGATTTAATTAAGTAGATTCTCCATGAAGTTCATTTTGGAAGGCATGAATTGTAGAATTTCTTAATTTCTGATAATGTTGGATGACTACATACTTGGTGGTGAGATGTCTTCAATTTGGGAGTGATTATATCGATGCTTTGTATTGGCACGTATTGTTCCAGGAGCAAAGGGCGAATATCATTTGCGCTGGAGTTCAAACCTATACATCTCTTGTAAATTCATATTGCAGGGATCTCATATGTTTGACTTACAGAAGTGTCTGGGGAGTTGTACATTGGAAGCGCTAATCCATTTACAATGACCCGATATCAGGATTGTTTATCTCCTCGAGCATTTCAATGGGAATGGAACCTTGGATTACTACCTCATCGAGCATCATTCGCGTGGGAGCATGTGCTTATCTATATTCTGGAATTATTAATTAACGGTGATGCCTTCGTAATTTCCTTGTTGAACGGGGAATTGGCTTATTAATATATATCTATTGTCATACCGATGTTGGAGGATATCGGGTTTATGTTTTTGAGATTCAGTTCATGGAGCGACACTTCCTGTTGGGTATCGTTTGAAGTACCTTGTCGGGAGATTGTATATTTGTCGATAGTTCATCAACCATGGTTTTGTTATGATCTATGATGATTGGCGGAGGACATTTTTGTTGCCGAATGTCCGCAAGAGATATTGAAGCCATTGGCAGAAGCATTTGTGACGGACATATTGTATATTTGCGCGTTTATTTATAATATTGCGTATTCACAAGGAAACGACAAACACAAATTCTGGTAGCGGAATCATATATATCACCGATTAATATCCTTGAGCATCTATCAATTACTTTGGCACCGTCTCAAATTTAGGGAAGCATCGGGAGTTTGAATCTGTGGATGTGTAAGTGGAAAGATACACCGTATATGGGGCATATTGAATTCAAAAGAAGCAAATCATTTTAGACATAATTGGAAGATAGTTTGACACATAACATTGACAAATTGGGAGAAATTGAGAATAATTTTGATCCACTGGGTCAGGGTTATTACAGTACAACAGAGAAGAACAAATCTGGGTGTATCTAGAGGTCTTGTGTCCTCGTATATGCTACATGAAGACTTTTTTCTATAGCAGCAGATCTGAAACTTTAAGTGCAAAGCTCAGGAAAGAACAATTGGTGGATTGTGAGGAAGATTAGACATAAAGAGATAAGTATTTCATGCTTGAACAATGTTCGTGAATTTTATGTAGTTATTAATTCATGCAATAACATTAGAATAGTGAATCATGTATGCTTCTAGCATTGGTATTTCTCTTTGGGATAGTTTGATTCTATGACCTATTAGTAATCTCTCTAAATTACTTCCAGGACAGATCGAGGAGCAAAAAGGATGATGTGAGATTGCATTCAAGGAGGAAGAGCTTGATGCATCATGTGAGGGAGTCACATAGGCTGAAGAATGGAGACACAGTTTGCTGTCATGGCACTGAGTTGGTGGCTGGAGACATCTATCGAAGAGGAAGAACCCATACAGATTGTCTTTGCGATCAGTTTCTTCGAAGAGGAGGAATTAAACATTCAGAGGGAGTCTAAC
>VDFB02200420.1:0-24640 GCA_007258455.2 Sequoia sempervirens
ATCCAAAGAGGCAGAAAGATGAAATTGAAAAAGCCATCAAGGAGTTGTTGGAAAGTGGTTTCATTAGACCAAGCAAGAGTCCTTTTGCTTCTGCAGTGGTGCTGGTCAAAAAGAAAGATGGCACAATGCGTATGTGTGTTGACTACCTCGCATTGAATCAGAAAACCATCAAGAATAGATATCCTATCCCTAGGATTGATGAGCTTATTGATGAGCTCCATGGGGCCATGTTCTTCTCGAAGATTGATCTTCGTTCAGGTTATCACCAAATCAGAATGAGGGAGGCGGATATAGAAAAGACAGCGTTTAGATGCCATTTTGGGCATTTTGAATTTCTTGTCATGCCTTTGGTTTGATAAATGCTCTCCAAATTTTACATTTCAAATCAAAAGTGTACTCTCTAGACGTTAGCTTGAGGAAGTTTGTGCTCGTCTTCTTCGACGGCATTCTCATATTCAGTAAGTCATGGGAAGAGCACCTTAAGCATTTGGAAGAAGTGCTTAGTATTTTAGAGGCGGAATGTTTGTTCGCCAAAGAATCAAAGTGTGAGTTCGGGTTGACAGAACTTTTATATCTTGGCCACATTATCAGTTCAAAGGGTGTGAAAGTGGATCCAGAAAAGATAAGGGCCATTCTTGATTGGCCAACTCCAAAGAATATTTCTCATTTGAGAGGGTTTTTAGGGTTATGTGGATTTTATAGAAGATTTGTGAAAGGATATTCACATCAAGCAGCACCTCTCACAGATCTTACAAAAAAAGGAGCTTTCCTTTGGACTAAGCAAGCACAAGAGGTTTTTGATAAGTTTAAACAAATCATGAGTTCGTGTCCAGTGTTGGCACTTCCGGATTTTTCAAAACCTTTTGAATTACAATGTGATGCTTCAGGAGGTGTTGGAGCTATCCTAATGCAAAACAAACACCCTATTGTCTTCGAGAGCCGAAAGTTGAGAGGGGCAGAAAAAACTTACTCTATCTATGACAAAGAGATACTTAGTTGGGAAGTAAATTTGTTGTTAAGACTGACCACAACAGTCTTAAACATTTTATGCGCCAAAGGGATTTGAATGAAAGGCAGCAAAAGTGGGTTAGTAAGCTCCAAGCATATGACTTTGACATCGAATTTGTCAAAGGAAAAAATAATATAGTGGCTGATGCTCTTTCGAGAAGGCCTCATTTGCAGTCAATTTGTGAGTTATCAGCAGATTGGAAGGAGTTAATTGCTGCTGATTATGTTAAAAATCAGTTTGCAACCAGCTTGCTAGAAGGTCATTTGATTGATGAAAGGTATAAGTTGGTTGATGGTATAATCTACTATAAAGATAGAATCTTTTTAGTGCAAGAATCTAAGCTTAAAAAGAAGATTCTACAATCTTTTCATGATGTTCCCCTTGCTGGTCATCAAGGGATTTTCAAGACTTATAAGCAGATTCGTGAAAGATTCACTTGGAAAGGGTTGAAAGAAGAAGTCTTGAACTACATTAGAGAGTGTCCGATTTGCCAAAGAAATAAAAATGAACACTCTTATCCAGCTGGTCTACTTCAGCCTCTGCCCATTCCGAATCAGAAATGGGAAAGTATTGCCATGGATTTTATCACGGGGTTGCCCAAGGTGCAAGGACGTGATTGTATTTTTGTTGTGGTTGATAGACTAACGGAATTTGCTCATTTCTTTGCTGTTACTACTTCATTTACAGCAGCTCAAGTGGCTGAGTTGTTTTTCAGAGAGGTCTTCCATTTGCATGGGTTGCCTAAAACTATTGTCAGTGATAGGGACAGCAAGTTCCTAAGTGTCTTTTGGCAAGAGATCTTCAGATTGAGTGGGACAATGCTTACTCCAAGCACTAGTTATCACCCACAAACAGATGGGCAATCAGAAATTGTGAACAAATGGTTAGAGGGCTACCTAAGAAACTATGTTTCAGGACAGCAAAGAGCTTGGATTAAATGGCTTCATTTAGGAGAGTATTGTTACAACTCTTCTTATCACATGTCAATTAAGATGTCACCTTTTATGGCTCTTTACGATTATGAAGCTACTAATTTTGTTGATTTAGTGTTTGATGATAGTAGAGCTCCGCAAGCTTTGGATATGTTACAACAAAGCCAGGACATCTTGAAATCTCTCAAGGAAAATCTACAACAAGCTCAAAATCAGCAGAAGTTATACGCTGATCAGCAGCGTGTTGAGAGGTCTTTCGAAGTTGGGGACATGGTCTATTTGAGGCTTCAGCCATATAGACAATCTTCTCTCAAGAAAAGTGGTGCAAAAAAGTTGAAGCCATGTTTTTATGGTCCTTTCAAAATCACCAAGAGGATTGGTGAAATTGCTTATGAGTTGGAGCTTCCAGCTGAAAGCAAAGTACATAATGTCTTTCATGTGTCTCGCCTCAAGAAGGCAATTGAACACAACGTGGTGGCTACATCAGAATTACCTCCATTGGATGAGGAAGGTCAGTTAGTGTTGATTCCTGAAGAAATCCTTGATACTAGAGAACGTTCTTTGAGGAGAAGGACAATCAAAGAATATTTGGTTAAATGGAGGAATTTTCCTATTGAAGATGCCACGTGGGAAGGTGAACAGATTTTGTTGCATCCATCTTTTCAGTTGCTTGAGGACAAGCAATTTCGAGGAGGGCGGACTGTAATGTCCCCTTCTCATCAGTGATTAGCCTTGCAATTCATCAGTCTATTCCGGAACTCGTAGACTGGAATGAGGTGAAATTAGGGTTTCTTGGCTTGGAGTTTGTGGCATTTCATGTTATTTACTATTTATAGTAAATACTAGTTTTTGGCAGTTGCAGTTGTCTATTCTCAGTCCTTCCCAACTGGAGCAGTTGTTGTTATTCTGGCTTGGTCTTCAAAAAACTTTATTTGGTGAAAAATATTTAATTAAAGGCATTATGTTTTAATTCACTGTTGACCCCCCCCTTGGCCTAAGGAGATAACTTAAGTTGTTTTTAAAATGGGGCCATGAAGGGTACGCCTTCATTATAAGATTATTTATTCTTTATTGAAATATTCATCAGCTTGAAATTGGACGCCACTTTTTGAAGAATTAATATTTTTGAAAGTTGAAAAAGAATTTCAAGAGGTGTCTGTTGGCGTTTCTCATGGAAGGTGAAGAGTTTCTCAGTTTTCTATAAAATGAAGTCTTTTCTCCAGCTTTTGGTATCTATTGTTTATCTTACTGTTATGCTGTCAAAATGACAATGGACATTTTGCTGTTGCTTCGAGGATGCTACCTCCTAGCCCTTTCCCAATTTCGTGTTTGAAATACAACACCTAGTTGGAATATTTCTGCTTCTCAACATCAGACTAGCAGATTGACCATCAAAATTGAAGAATTTCTGGAGTTATTTCACAGTTTTGGTTTTCTGGTTTATCTACAGCTGAAGCTGATTTTTGTTCATATCTTTTGGAGTGATTTTATTTCTGTTCTGGGTACTTTGGCAAATCAATTGTTGGTACAAGGCGCCACCTTCCACAAAGAATTGGAATTTAATTCCAAGTATTTATTTTTATCTTGAAAAATCGATTTTCTAAGGAGGCCATACCATTTAGAAGAGCATTGGGATTCGTGCTAATTAATCTAGAGTCTTTGGTGATTGTTTCTGGATTGCATCTTGGGCGCCAAACCTCTAGGAAGCATTTGCAACTGATATCTCATCATTCGGAGGTAAATTGATCAACTTATGAGCATTTCATGAATTCACAGTTTGCTGGTTGAATTTCCAGAATTCTGATTTTTATATCAGATTGTTACAGTTTCCAGTTTTTGGTCTTATACTTTAGTATTTGAGTGTTATATCATTGTAAAATTTCATACTTCATGTGTAAGGTTCATTTCCTATCATTGTAATTTGTAATCTGCAGAGTATAATTTGTAAAGGTTGAGATTAAGCATTACTAATCCAACCAATTTTCCAGTTCTGCAATTGCTTATTGTTTTGTCATTAAATTACCCCCTGGAAGGTTTACCGACAGTGTGGAGAATCTGTTTTGTAACTCTCTTATACCCACTTTCATAGTGGAGAATCCCCACAGCTCTATGGATGTCCGCCGCAGCGGATGAATTGTTCTTAATTGTAATTTTTCCCCCCACTGTTTGGTGGTAGTGTGGAAATGTTCTTCATGGCTGGTTATCCGCCTATTAGTTTCTAATTTCAAATTTCAACACTCCGTCATATGTTAGCACCTCGCCCTCAGTGGGATCTTGAGTGCACATTCTTGACGTTGAGTAGTTTTCATTTCAAGTTCAGTTTTCAGTTTGATGCTAACGCTAATCCAGTTAACTATTGCTGGTTATGTTGTGTAATTTCATCAAAAAAATTGGTTAGCATATTTCAGCTTAAGATAGCCTTAAGTCAAATCAGCCCTAAGTAGTGTATGTGATAGATGACTCTCAGTCGTTTACTGAATTAAAACTCTTTCATCAAAGTAGTGTGAATGTTCGAGACTTGTTGATGTGTTTTTCGTGACCGCACCAACGCAGAATAAAGTCGCCAACGGCTTCCCTATCCTCTCTTGATCAAAGTATTCCGCATGCTAAGATTGCAAGAAAGTTCATGCGTTCAACTCCAAGGTTCTTTCAGTGCGAATAGGCTCAGTTTGGCTCGATGTGATTTGCTGGTATTTCAAGGGGACTTACGGAATTGTTCAGCAGCGGAGAAGGAATTAAAATGCTCGAAAGATTTGTCTATGAAGCGTGGGTTTCCTATTCTAATCAGAAAGTACTGAATTGAAATGAGGTAAGGTTAAGAAGATTCTAATCTACTCTAAGGTGTGGGATATGGAGCTCAACTTCAGCAAACTTCTAACCGGACTTCGCTTTACCTCGCATCGGACAGCTTCCACGAAGTCGGTGCAATCTTCAAGGGAGATGACTAAAGATGTTCAAACCACCACTTGACATAAAGATACCATCACAACGACGCATACCATTATTCAAACTGTGATTGAAGTTAAGTACATGATATTCCAGTTGACCACACAAGGCGCATTCACCATCAGCAAATACACTAGTGGTATGGATAAACGAAGTTGCTTAGATCAAACACCACATTCCACAATTAACATCTACTTGCATAGAATGAAAATTATACTACTTTGAGCTACCATTTGAATCCGAAGGACGAAGAAACCTTGCTAGCTACTCACAACAAAGACGAAATTCACCATCAATGAAAAACTCTTTTATTGAGAGAGTGTTCACAACAATTTCTTACAAAGTTTTCAAAGGGAAAACTTTCCCTCTTCTTCAAACTACACTATCAATCTATACTAAGCTACTTCTAAGTTGTCCCTCTACTCTAATTCTACTCTAATCTTCTCTACTGTCTACTGTCTCATGTCTACTGTCTCATGAAGATACAAATGAGGGGGACTCCCCCTTTTATAGTCGGCCAAGTCCAACGGACGGCTCAGATTACAATCGGCTAGATGGCCCAGATTGCGCCACCTCAGCCCTAAACAAGATTTGCCCTAAAAACCGCCACAAAGGAGAGTGGGGTAATAAATGAGGCAATTAATGGCCCCCACCTTCTAGAAGATTCCATCCTCGAAACGCGTTCACACTGCTCTTGATTTTCTTCTTGACTTTGTTCTTCAACCTTGCTCGAACTTCCGCTCTTTTCTCCATCTTGAGTCTTGAAAATGTTTCTTCAACACTTAGCCATTTTTTTGCAACTTTCTCTTCCTTCATGTGAAACTTATAACCTTATCTTCCTCCGAAGGTTGTAATATCATCGTGCTTCATTACTTGGCCTCCACGCTCATCCTGCAAAACAAGCAAGGAGAAGGGTATTAGAACACATCATAATATAATCTTAACTTACTTACCTGGTTTCACACTCGAACTCCCGAGGGTCCATCATCCTCGCTAGTCAACTTTATCCTTCTGCATGATGCCTGGCGCCCTTCACTTTGATATTTCATTCAACTCTGGCTTGAGAAGAAATTCCTTCATCAGGAATTTGATTAGAAATCATCTAGGCGATCACTTTCAAATTCACTCGCCGAGGCATTTTATCCTTAGAAAATTTTTTAGATTTCTCTTAGGAAATTCATCAACCTGGCGCCCATTAAAAATATCCATCCTGAAGGCCTCGGCAAAGTGTGGAAGACTTTAAAATCCATTCCTCCTCGCAGACGTCCAATACCCAGAAGAAAATTTTCTTTAGAACGCGTCGAATCCATGGGTACACAACGAACGGGTTCATTTAATTTTTGAATTTTTGAACCTTAGAAAACATGATTTTCATCAAATTTAATCCATTTCTTCAATCCTAGGCGCATTTTCTTTGCTCTGCTTTGACAATTTTTCATCATCCTTGCGAAATTGGAGTATTCTGACTCATTCCAGCCGACCTTACCCGTGCCTCCGAAGATTTCATCTCCTCCATCAAACTTAGGCGTATTTTCTTCTAGAGGTGGGATTTAGATATTTACTTAGAAAAATATTCATCACTTTGCATGGGCGCAAATGAGGTCTTCTATACCAAGTGCTAGCACTTGGCATTTTTCAAAGCTCGACAGGAAAGTCTAGGCGCATCAACAGGGTAGACCTTCAATTTGTCTCCCGACCTAGTAAATTTTATGCCTTTTTGATGCCTAGGGCGCATTTCAGGTGTCCAACTTCGAGCTTAAATGCCTTAGAAAATTTTAAGTTTTATTCTTTTAAGCTCCAGGCGCAAATGATGGGATCTTCCTTCAATTTAAGTTCCACACTTAAATTCTTTTCCAGCTCACCCCTCCAGTCAAAGGCGCATTTACCACCTTGTGTTTCCACTTCAAGTTCCAACACTTAGAAAATTTGCTAACCTTTTAATAGCCAGGCGCATACTCCATATCCAGCTTCCAATTTGTTCCTTGGGCGCATTTACTACCTGGAGCTTTCATTCTCTACGCCTTTTAATTTTCCCACCTTGATAGACAAGGGCGCATTCATCATGTTAATCTTTTAATTCCAACGCCTTGATGTATTCTCCAGTTTCCTTCAGGCGCAAATGGTGTGCTGAGGTTCCAGCTTTAGCACTTAGATGAGATCTGAAATCGTTTGAGAGAGGGGCACATATGAGGGTGGTTACTTTTAGTTTCATAACTTAAAATATTTCCATATTGACCTTCAGGCGCAAATGACAGGTCAAGCTTTCATTTTGACTTAGGCGCATTTGGCACATAGTGCTTTCAGTTTCATACTTAGAGAAATTTTCAAATCTCCAATATCCTCCTGGGCGCATTTTGCACATCAAACTTTCAATTTCACCACTGGGCGCATTTGATAGGGTCTCCATCCAGTTTCATGAGGGGGCGCATTTTAGGTATCTTGCTTCAAGTTTCAACACTTAGAAAAAAATTCCAAGTGTCCTTCTTAAGGCGCATTCTGGAGGTGCTTCTTCAAATCTTTCATACTTAGAAAATTTCTAAGCATCTCTTCAAAGCTAGGCGCATTTTAGCATGTGAGCTTCCACTTTTGACACTTAGAAGATTTCTTTGTCGATTTTCAACCTCTTGGGCGCATTTGGGCTTGTGAGCTTCAAATTTTAACACCTTAGGAAAATTCATTCTTTCTCTGGCCATCTCCATCTTGGGCGCATTTGGACCCATGGACGTTCATTTTCGACACTTGGAGATTTAGACAAATTCCTATCCTTAAAGCTCAAGGGCGCAAATAGCCTAGGGAGCATCAAGTTTCATTACTTTAGTCAAAATGCAAGTCTTGAACTTGAAGGGCGCAAATCACCTGTTGAGCATCAATTTTGAAGTGCTTTTTCAAAGTGGGGCGCATTTGAACCCTTCCTCTTCCAGTTTCATCCCTTAGAATATTTTCAGCCCATCTCCACAGGCTAGGCGCATTTCATAGGGTCAACTTTTATTGCCATCACTTGGGGCGCATTTGGCACATAGTGCTTTCAGTTTTAAGAGGGGCGCATTTTGATGGGTCAACTTCCACTTCCAACACCTTTACACACTTAGGCGCATTTGACTCTTGGAGGTTCCAATTTCGGATACTTAGAAACTTTCACCACCCATTCTCAAGCCAGGCGCACATCACATGTTTGACTTCTATGAAGTGGGGCGCATTTCAGAGGGTCAACGTTCAGTTTTAACACTTAGAAAAATTTTCCAAGTCTAAAAAGGGGGGGGGGCGCATTTAAGGTGATGAACATCCAATTTTGATCCCAGGCGCATTTGCAAGGGTTAACTTCTAGTTTGTGCCTTGGGCGCTTTTCTTCAACACTTCCCTATGGGCGCATTTGACAAGGTGTATTTCCATTTTACAACACTTAGAAAGTTTTCATCTGTATTTTGCCTTTTAAAGCAAGCTTTTGATGCTGGACTTGAAAATTTATCAATTTCAATGAATTTTATGCCATTTGTCCAATTTAGAGTGGCTTGATCGTGCTTGCCCTAATTTGCTATTTTTAGAAAGTTCTTCAAATTTTGTGCTTTGGATTGACTTTTGACTCCAGAAAGCCTGATTTCGCCTTGTTCTAGCTTCGGGATGTGATCGTGTTGTCGGGGCCTTGATATCTGCATGCACCTGCTACTTTTAGCAACTTACTAAAAATAGCAATCGCTCAAAATGTCTTCAAATTTTGCGTGCCGATTGCCTGAAGGGTATTGATCGTGACTGGATGCTGCTTCTGCATGGTTGTCGTGTTCTGCCCTTGATTTTAGGAAACCCTAATTTCTCTGCCCCTGCCTGCTAAAAATAGTAAGTGTCCGATTTTCCATACTCTGCAACTCCATTTGATCTGAAATTCGTGCCATAGGGTCTTCATCACTTGCTTGACTTGTACCTGCTGATGCCTTGCGCTGACCTGCTATTTATAGCATGTTTCTGGAGGTGGCTTACTATTTATAGTAACTGCTTGCTTCCGAGACTTCCACTGCTCCGATTGACTTGAAATTTGAATGAGGTGCTCCTCACCACGTGACCTTACTGTTGACACTGGCGCATGCAACTAACTTTCTATTTTTAGCCTGTTTCTGGAATGACTTACTATAAATAGTAAGTACTCCGTTTGCCTTCAAATTTTACCAGCAGACTCCTTGAAAGATGCTGATCGCGGTGGTTTACACCGGTTTTCAAAAAATTTGACATTTTACCCCTCTTTTTGGGTCCCGAAGCTGGAAACCCTAATTCATCTTGCATGCATATCAAACGATCTCCGTTTGTTTTTGTTTCTGCTGCATTGCGATCAGCTCGTGATTCTGAACTGCTGGGAAACGGCTGCCGGGACGCATCTGCTAAAAATAGTAAGTTCCTTACTGAGTGATTATCTCCGTTTGCATGTCACACCATCGCGAAGCTCTTGAAAAACCCACAAGGAATCATCCGACATGCAAAAGAAACCCTGACATGCAAACCCTAAAAATAGCCTCCGAAGGCTGAATTCTGAAAGTTGTCATCTCGTTTTGCATGTTATACCGTTGCGAAGGTCTCGAAAAACCCAGAAGGAATATCCAGACATGCAAAGAAAAACTCTGCGTCTAAGTCCTGAAATTTGTCCTGGAAGCTGAACTGCTAAAAAATAGCAAGTTGCCCGTTTTAGCTAAAATTTTGCACACGAGCACCTTGATGTGCTCTGGACGCAGTGTGACTGTCGGATTCACAAAAATGCTGAAGGATTGCCTGTAATTGCACACTTACTAAAAATAGCAAGTACTCAGAATCTGATGAAATTTCAGTGAAAACCTGTTGGAAGTATACTGACATCAATGTTAATCTCAAATCTCAATTTATTCACCTCGTTTGTCTTCAAATTGGCTGAAAAGTTCAAAACCCTAATTTTCAGACTTGGCCAAAAGTTCACGTTAAGGTTCAACAGCGGGCCTGTCCCGAAAAGACAGACAGTAGAAAAGAGAGACAACGACAAAACGAACAAAAAGCAAAGCCAAAATTAGGGGGTCCCCATTTGCAATGGGGCGATGTGTGAAAAACGTCACAACAAGACTCCACTCTAGATTGTGTAACTCCACTCTAGTTTGTGTGACTACCAAGACTAACAATGTCAGTTCACCGTGATCCAGTATTACATGCTAGTTCAAGATTGCCGGATTGCACAAGTTCTAGTTATGTAGGACACAGCACTATGCTCAGTTGGTCGTCGTTATCGGTTACTCTACCAATCTCTTCGTCGAAGGGAAGGGCCATCTATCGAATGATAGATGTGTGGGGGACTGCATTATGAGTCTGTGGTTGGCGGAAAAGCGCCTGGGTGATGTTTCTCCTCCACGGCAGGCAATAGAAGAAGCAAGATTTGAAAGGGAAGATCCTGGACCGTCTTACAGCTATTTGTTATAAAGCTCATTGGAGCTATGTATGTAAGTGTATGTATTCTTGTATTGTTGTAACTTGTAAAGTTAATGTAATGAGATGGAATCTTTATTGTAAGTTGATATGGAAGCTTGTTCATATATTATCAATAAAAGAAAGAAAAGTTTTATTACAATGACTTGTTACTTGGTTTATTTACTCATATGGTGTAAATTTGGAATTTTTTACTGCACTGAAGGGTTGGCACGTTACACTAATGTCCTCAATGGAATATGCACTCAAGTTATATGCATGTAAAAATATTTTAGGGTCTAAGTCTACATTACATGTTTAGATCGTATTTTGAATCATCCTAGTGGATAATATGATATAGTCTCTAGTAAACTAATACGATTTTGTTGCATAATGGCTCTGAGTATTATCATTATTAAAAATGTGATGTGATGAGCCCCAAATTGGTACAATTTTTCTAAGCGATTCTTGTTCCTTCTTGCTCATATTTATGCCAAACTCCTCTCTTTTGCCAAGTATTGTTTGGAATAACTTAAATTACTTAGGTTTTTAAGTAAAATAATCAGAAATAGGTCTTTGCTGAATTCAATCTAGTCAATTCACTAACTACTCCTTGTTTGTCTACTTATGCAGTAATTCCCCAAGAAGGTTGTTGAAAACAAACCTAAAGTGATTATGAAGCTCTTGAAGCGGGTTTTGAAGAAATGGTATGAGGAAACAGGTCATAGAGATCATAGGTTGTTCCAAAACACTTTGGCAGCCACCTAAATGACTTCAACATCACTTGTAGCCACTTCAACGGCAACATAGAGTGATAGTTAGCGGCAAACACTGGTGATGACATGGACCTTTATGGACATTTAGCTATAGATTTTGATTGATCCAGCTCCAAGTCAAAATAGATCAAATATTTTGAGGGGGAAGATAAATCAAAATGGGGCATATCTTTTCATTACTAGCGAAGACATCTTGTTGTTATATTAAGTTTTATTCCCAATCTAATGGGGTTGATAAGATTGTTTTATACTATTATTGCCTAATACTTTTATTATAAACATAACCTCATAACTGTGTAAGACATACTAAAATGGTGATAAATGATAATAATATCATTCGAAATATTTGTTTTTATGTATTTCTTGTTCTTATTATTAAAATAATGTTTATTATTTATTTATTAATGCTCAATATTGTAAATTATTGTAATTTAGTGATAAGATCGTCTCTGATCTTATCTGGAGTTTCTTTTTAGAAACTTCCCGTTTTTTGTAAATCTTGTAAACTATTTATTGAGCGCATTGCTCATTGTTAATACATTGAATATTTTACCAATTACCTTTGTAATATGGTATCAAAGCTCAGGAAAACATTTTTTTTCGAAAAATTAATAATTTCTTTTTGAAATTATTTTGTTTAAATTTTTCGAAATAATTGATTTTTTTGAAAATTTTATAATTCTGAAAAATTTTCAATGGAAATTTTTGAAATTATTGGGTGCCTGAGTTTCAAAGATCTGTGATTGAAGATTTTCGGGTTCTGCAAATAAAATTGTGGGCTCGTTTTTTCTATTCGGCCACGTGTTTTAAAGCTTCTAGTTTGGGCGCAATCTCTTTGGGTTTTTCGGTGCATTCCTGAGAATCAACGACTTTATGGTGTTCTCCTTTCATTTTTGCTTCCGAGTCCTCTATATCTCCTGCGTCGTGCCCCGCAGATCATCGTGATTAAAGTCTGCGCAACTGGCTTTCTTCCCTCGTCGCAGTTTTTTTTTTGTGCCGTTTTTGGAGGACGGATATTTAATATTTGTTCAGGCTTGTTTTGTCTCCATCCGCGTGCATTTTTCATGCCCTTGTCTCTGCACAACGGATTACATGTTCTGAACACATAACCTCCTTACTGCGCGATGGGAGCTTGTGTTTTCTCCTCTCTGTTCTTCACGTGACGAAAACGCGTTTTTGAAAACTCCTTTAGGCGTGTTTTCATCTAGTATTGAACACGATTTATGGAGGATTTTGTCTGCATTTTTTATCATCTCGTTTGCCCGCGTGTTGTCCTAAAGTTGGACGAATCTTTTGACGGATTTCAGAAATTTTTCTGTGTTTTCATGGCGGCTAGGGCTTTCTGGAAGCTCGACTAGGGTTTTGAACCTTCAAATCAAGTCGAAAAAAATTTCTGATTGCAGATTCTTGGTGGGTTTTTCGAGAGCTCAACTGGGTTGGTCTCCGAATTTTCTGGGTGCCTCGATTTTTGTACCTCGAATTTTGTGCCATTCGTACATTGTACTTTCTACAAATTGTACCTGAATTTGGCTTTGTTTCTGCATTGGAATTTGTGCCTCGAGTTTCATGCATCAACCTCTTCTCAGTACTTCGTTTTTCGTGCCTCGAAAAGCGTGAAGATGGCCAGTATAAATAATATAATGCTGGAGGGCAGTCAAAGATTCAATGGCAAAAATTACAACACCTGGAAGCAGCGCAAGAAGGATTGTCGTGCTCGTTTGGCTTATGAGCAAAAGAAGCAAGGAGGGTCTCAGCAGAAAGCGAATGTCGCCGAGCACTCTGAGCAGAAGGAATCCGCCTTTTATGCACTTATGGCAAAAAGGTCAGTAGACCATGTCAAATCCTCTACTTGGTACATAGATTCTGGTGCCTCGCATCATTTCTCACATAGGCGTGACTAGTTCACAGACTTTTCCCCTTGCACTGACTCAGTGATTTTTGGAGGAGGCGAGGAATACACAGTTGTCGGCACAGGCACTGTTCAGGTTCAATGTGGCGGGAGGGATCTCATATTCCTCAACGTGTATTATGTACCTGATATCGAGCTCAATCTTCTCTCATTCAGTCAGATAATGCGGCATTCTCCCTAGATGGATGTGGTGTTCAGCTCGCACAAATGTTCGATTGTAGATCGCGAGACTCGCACAACGGTGGTCGTTGGGATAGAGGATCATGGCCTCTACAGGCTTGTGGACACTGGTGATTCTCTGGAGTTAGCCTTGGCAGCCAGACATTCAGCTGTCACCAGTCTTTGGCACCAGCGGTACGAGCACTTGAACGTGCACTATCTCTCTCAGCTTGCTCGAGAGGGACTTGTAGATGGCTTACCTGACATTCAGACTCAGCATCAGGGCATTTGTGGTGCTTGTCAAGCCAAGAAGCAGCATCGCACACTGTTCAAGGATGGTGACTCTTGGCGCGCTTCTAAGGTACTTCAATTAGTTCATGCTGATATTTGTGGGCCTATGTCTACTTCTTCTGTAACTGGTTGCAATTACTTTCTACTCTTTGTTGATGATTATAGTAGGAAAATGTGGGTGTACTTTCTTAAGCAGAAATCAGAAGTTTAAGGCCTTGGTAGAAAAAGAGACCAGTTCTTGTATCATAACTCTTAGGTCAAATAATGGGGGGGAATTATGTTCTAGTGCATTCTCCAACTTCTGTGATACCCATGGGATAAAACGTCAGTTGACAACACCCTACACTCCTCAGCAAAACGGTGTTGTAGAGCGGCGCAATCGTACGATTGTTGAGATGGCACACTCCATGTTGCAACACAGGAGTGTTCCTACCAAGTTTTGGGCAGAAGCAGTCAATACTTCAGTCTATCTCCTTAATCAGTCACCCACTCATGCCATTAAGGGGAAGACTCCTGAGGAAGTCTAGACTGGTCGCAAACCCAGGATCAGTCATTTGAAGGTTTTCGGCTCTCTTGCATATGTTTGGATTCCAGAGGCCAAGCGCTCTAAGCTGGATTCCAAGAGCCAGAAACTCATGTTCACAGGGTACAGTGACAACCACAAGGCATACCGGCTAATTGATATAGACACTGATCATCTTATCTTCAGTCGGGATGTTGTTTTTGATGAGGAAC
The DNA here is from genome assembly GCA_007258455.2 of Sequoia sempervirens. NCBI lineage: Eukaryota > Viridiplantae > Streptophyta > Pinopsida > Cupressales > Cupressaceae > Sequoia > Sequoia sempervirens. Next base: position 14,167 of record VDFB02200420.1, read on the forward strand.
GAGGGCCATTTCACGTTTCCTCACCTGTTCAGCATTCAAAGGATCAGCCCCTGCCGACTCCTGATGTGGGCGTCCGACTTCCGTTAGGTTCACCTGATGGGAGGGATGACGAAGACCTAGTCTTTGATGATGCTCAACCTGAGTTTCCTCTAGATGATAGTGAAAATCCCCCTAGTGAACCTGTTCTAGATCCATCTCCTCCTGTTACATCTGATGTTGGCACTTCTACTCTCCGGCTGAAATGGTGGGCTAAGACTATCAGTGATCTTCGTGCTGATGAGCTCATTGAGGGTAGATCCTCCAGAAACAAGAGCAAACAGCAGTCTATAGTGAATTTTGCTCTCATGGCCAACATCCACAGTGTTTATGAGCCTTAGACATATTCAGAGGCAAAAGGAATTCCTAAGTGGGAAAAGGAGATGGAATCTGAATACCAGAGTCTTCAGAAGAATCACACTTGGGTCCTTTCTGATCTTCCTCCAAGGAAAAAGCCCATTAGCTGCAAATGGGTGTACAAGGTGAAGTACAAAGCTGACGGAACCCTTGACAAGTACAAAGCTCGTCTGGTTGCACGGGGGTTCTCACAGAAAGAAGGCATTGACTACGAGGAGACCTTTGCTCCTACAGCCAAAATGAGTACCATACAGCTCGTCCTTGCCTTAGCAACTCAATTTGGTTGGAAGGTCCATCAGATGGATGTGAAGAGTGCTTTCCTCAACGGTGAATTGAAGGAAGAAGTGTATATGACATAGCCTCCAGGTTTCAAAGTTGTTGGTCAAGAACAAAAGGTGTGCAGATTGGTCAAAGCACTCTACGGCCTGAAGCAGGCTCCTCGGGCTTGGTACATAAAAATTGATAAGTACCTCACAAATCATGGCTTTCAGAGGAGTCCATCTGACTCAAACTTGTATGTCAAGAATACTGGTAATGAGATCCCAATTGTTGTTGTCTATGTGGATGACTTGATCATTACTAGCAGTTCGGCACATTTGATCGCTGAGATCAAACAGGATTTGTGCACAACTTTTGACATGACAGACTTGGGCCTCCTGCATTATTGTTTAGGTGTTGAGGTTTGGCAAACAGAGAGCAGCATTTTCATCTCCCAGTCCAAGTATGCTCGAAGTCTTCTGGATAAGTTCCAAATGCAAGATTGCAAACCTGCCTCCACACCCATGGAAAAAGGGTTTAAGTTGTCAGCTAAGTCCGATTCACCTGTGGTAGATGAAACATTGTTCAGGCAACTAGTGGGCAGCCTCATCTATCTCACTACCACTAGACCTGACTTGAGTTTTGCAGTGAGCTACATCTCACGCTTCATGACAGCCCCCAAGGCTGATCATTGGGTAGCAGCGAAGCGTGTGCTGCGTTATGTGAAGGGCACTATTAATTTTGGACTCTTGTACACTCAGAGTCACGATCCTACACTCAATGGGTTCACAGATTCAGATTGGGAAAGTTCAGTTGATGACAGGAAATCAACATTTGGGTATGTGTTCAGTTTGGGATCCGGTGCAGTCACATGGACTAGTAAGAAGCAGCAGGCAGTGGCTCTCTCCTCGACAGAAGCAGAGTATCGAGGAGCAGTAAAAGGAGCATGTGAGGCAGTTTGGCTTCGCCGGATGCTTGCGGATATGCAAATTTCTCAAGCAGGTCCGACTCCCTTGTTCTATGATAATCAGGGAGTTCTCAAACTTGCCAAGAATCTGGTCTTCCATGAGAGAACCAAGCATGTGGAAACTCATTGTCATTTCATTCGGAAGCTAGTTGAAGACGGATCAGTTCAGTTGCTGTATGTTCCGACAGAGGACCAGACAGCAGACATTCTCGCCAAGTCACTCAGTCCAGATAAGTTTGTAAAATTTAGGGGGCATCTTGGTGTAGTTGATAGATTGAGCATTAAGGGAGGGTATTAAAATAATGTTTATTATTTATTTATTAATGCTCAATATTGTAAATTATTGTAATTTAGTGATAAGATCGTCTCTGATCTTATCTGGAGTTTCTTTTTAGAAACTTCCCATTTTTTGTAAATCTTGTAAACTATTTATTGAGCACATTGCTCATTGTTAATACATCGAATATTTTACCAATTACCTGTGTAATACTTATTCATTATCATTGAATATCGTTGGTGAATTGTGTTTGGGTGATTGAGTGTAGCAACTAAGGAACACCACAATCTCTTGAAGAAAAAGGGCCCACTCAATGGCCAAGCCAACTCCTCAAGTTCATCTTTATTTGTTTTTATTTCATGTTTATTTTTATTATGCATTGTAGTTTGCTTACACTTTTGAATATTAGTCATATTTATGTGGAATTGTTGGATTGCTTCAAATCTATGTTAAACCAATTTTCTGAGTTGGGGATGACAAGGAATGGGGGGAAAGCATTTCCAAGATAGATTTTTTGGGAGGCTATTTTTTAGGGGACAGCTACTAAAAAATAGGAATATTTTTAAAATATAATGAAATTCAATTAATCATATGATAACATTGATAAGGCATTCATCATATGTAACATTATAGAACCTTAATAGATAACATTGAACTTGAATTGAGATATCACATAAGAGTTGACAAATAAATTAAGAAAATTTAGTTACTTTCATTACCAATGTGCATATATGTTGTATAAAAATACAACAAAATGCCCAAAGGCTACAAATTTCAACTATAAAATGACAAAAATATTAAAAATATGTTGTTGTCCCTAATCAACATCTGCTAACACTGCATCAAAATCAGAGTCAAGTCTAAGTCACTACCACTATGAGGGGATGCCTCATCTGATGGAACCCCAATCAATCACTCCTACGCCTCCTCCTCATCAACCTATTCAACATCTTTGGGATCAACATCCCATCATGCAGATAGAGTCTAACAATACTCAAGAGTATGTCGATCTTAAGACCACAAGACACTATACACAACTATTGACTTCTCTATTTGTCAAGAGGTAATCCTATTGACTAAATGAAGCTATATGTGGACCAATTCCTCTCTACAGCAAAGGAATTGTAAACCTGTGAAAAGAGGCAAGTGGCAAATATCCTCAACTCTATTGCAATATTTCCATGCCACATCCACCATCCAATAGAGTTAGTTTGAGCTAGCGTAGCTCTATTTGTCCTCACCTCTAATGTGTTGAATATTGAACCATAGAGATTGACAAAGGCTAGCCATTGGGTGCAAAGTAAAGTAGACTCCTCATTAATATACATTTTTCAAAGGGCCTTCATGAGCCCTTCTTTCACCTCTTTATCATGAGATGAAGGCACTCTCCTAGGCCTAACTATATATCATTTGCAATTTAGAGCATAGGCTTCCATATGAAGCAAGGTGTTCATAGTGTTCCACCACCATGTCACAATGAACCTAATATGCTCCTCAAAAAATCTCAAGATAAGATCGCTGCTATAAATGGTTTGCTTCATCTACCCAAGCATGCTAGCAAATGTCTCATAAATGTCTCCAACACTAGGTGAGTCTATATCGACATATGTTATGACTTACACAATAGGTGAGGTGAAAGAGAAAACATATCTACAAACAACTTATTAAAAATAGAATTGCAAAAAAATTAAAACTCAAATAACAAAAAGTGAATGCTACAAAGAATGAAAATAATTTACAAGTTAGAAACATTAATAAATTAATATTTTAAACATTTTATAATAAAATCAGCAATATTTTACCTCACTATGGAGTCATGGATCACCAATCATCATCAAGGATCATTTGTTTTACACCTTTTCCTCCAGCCATGCTTACCTCCAGTCATTTACACCACTCTAAATTAACAATCATTAATTGTCGAGGCTTTTGCACCTCAAGCATCCTCTCTACCATGTCTAGTATCCATGAGCTTGAGGATCTCCTTCCTCAAGAAAGTCTTGATTCTTGAACAAAGAAAATGAGGTGTGATGGTTGCAAATGAATATTGTATGTCTCTAGCTTTTTCCACCACTACTTTCACCCAAACTATCTCCCAATGTATTTTAATGCATCATTATTCAATACATAAATCTAACATGGGGTCAAAAAAATGTGCTTATAAGCACCCTCCACTATCAAGCCGGCTAACTTACATACATGGGTTAAATCAGTCACCATTTGTACAACATTAGAGGGCATAACCCCTTCTATGACAGCCTTCAAAATCTAAAATTGAAAGTATGCATCCTTCATCTTCCCTAAACAATCAATAGCTCTAAGAAAATAAGATTTGGCTAAACATGTGACAATAATGATGAAGTGACAATGTCTAATATCAATCCACCCATCCATGATTATAGAGAAGCATCTCTTATTCAAGTTTGCTACATTTCCTCCACCACCACACTCATCTTAGAATATTCTCTATCAACAAGGGTAGTGTGTAGTTTATGTTCTCCAAAGGGGACAAATGAGGAACAAACAACTATTGCATCTTTGAGTTTGAAGGAGAATGTACCACATAAAATGTTATGGCATGAGCAAAGAATAATTTAGCAATAAAAGACTTGATCGACCACCTCTCATGATTGCATATTAAACATCCCTACAACACTAATAGCCATTTCCTTTCCCTTGGTAGAACCCTCCCCCCTTTGAATCCCAACATCTATGGTTTGGGTAGACAATAACATATTGGGTTGTGTAGTCTCTATTAGCACTACCTTATTTCTTGCTTCCCCCTCCATGTGCAACCTAGCCACCTCGGCCTTCTTAAGAAGGGTTATTTTTCACTACTTTTACCCCTAATCCACTAATGCACAAAAGACAAGAATAAAACCTTTTATAGCTTCCCCTATAGTCTCTGTTGCACATATGAGATAACCATACTCTACTCCCCCCTAAAATAAATTTTGTCTCTGCTTATGGCTCTTGAAAATTGTAAAAGAGTGTTTTTGTATTAATGGGTCTTTTGCATAGGTTTTGAGGAGTTTAGAAAGGCATTCAAATGGGTTACTTGAACTCGTAGTCCCTACAACATTCCCACTTCTAGAAGAACTTTCTATGGCTTCTTTGTTGAATTTGAACCTCTTCACCCTCACTACCCTCACTACTACTCATTGTTTTCTTGTTGAAAATTCAAACCACAACTTCAACTGCAAGCATAGAACAAAAAACCCTCCCTAATTCTTTGGAACTCTCAACAAAAAATGTAAAAGGAATTTGAGCAAATGGACAATGAATTGTAAACTTACCTCAAATACTGTAGATTTTGTCATGTCCCCGAAATCGTGATATGGAAGATAACAAAAATAATAATAATAATAAATATTAACCATTCAATATAATTATAATTGTCAAAGACAACATTATAATTATAATTAGTATATAATAAATATTAAAGCATAATATTTTAATAGTCTTAAATATAAAACTACAAATATTAAGTGGTCATTGTGATATTTTAATATGAAATATTAAAGGGGAACATTACAATTATTCTCCAAAGATTAAAATGTTAAAAGGAGAATTAATTCCGCTATCTTCCGCCAGCATAAGAATTGAACTAGATCCAACGCTAAGCATTCGAGGACCATTGAAAATATAATCTTTTTTTCACATCACTCTCGAACTCAATAATGTTTGGTTTCAAGATCTCCGTTTGCATTACAGGGACTAAGGAGTACCTCAAAAAGATTGACAATTTACCAAACACCTGAGAGGTTCGTTGGTTCCCACGCTACCTTCAGAATATAGATTAAGTTGTTATCAATCAAACAAGTCAGCTTCAAGAGACTCCACGGTAACATCAGTAGATACGGCTCCCTTATAATATTGGACAAAGATTGACGGCTTTAAGCAAGATATGCGGTTCCTCCATCCCGCGATTAGCCTTTTTCTTCCAAGATGCAGCCCCTAGCATTCAACATAAAGATGATCAACCATGGACAAAGAATATTAAATAGTCGGTCAAAGATTCATGTTATTAATAATATATCTTGATGGTGTTGGCCCTCACAAAGGAAATTTAAGAGTGTCGGGTGTTGCTTGTTATCCTGCCGCTACTCATAGCAGAGCCAAGGAGAAGATTAATGTGGTGACTCAGGGTAACCTTGTGACATGAATCCAATTATCTTATGACGGCGATAGTGGTAATGGTGGCTTGAGTAATCAAGTCAATCCTTGTAACTGAATAAAACAAGATAGACTAACAAATGTTTCAATGGCTTTGGTATTCCTTATTCTAGCTCGATATCACCCAATACATTGGCATTAGAATAAGGCAAGTCCCTGTCATTCGTGGTGAATACTGATAGAGGCTGTGTTAGTATGAAAAGCAACGATTATACTTCACAAATAATAATTAAGCCTAAACTAAAAGTCATGACCGTCTGAGTGGCCATCTCTATCCAAAGAAGTGTGTCTCTTTTGGGATTAAAACAAGAATATAAAAAGGTAATGAGAATCAACCAATCATTCCCAGAGAATATACATAGTAGAGCCAGCGAATCAGGTGCGTTTGCTCACTTAGTTTTAATATTTAGTTCCTGAATCTGACGTAATAATTGCTGCATAAATCTCAGTTCGAATCCTCAGTCGATCTATGTATCATTCAATACGACGTCTAGTCTTGATTCATTAAATTATATAGTTGCTACTGATATGATCGAAATCTGGAACAAATTTTGAGCACTGATATTTGACCCAATGTTGGGACGAGTTGTGTAGTCCATTAATGGCTATAGATCACTATGTTTATTTATTATAGAACTGGTTCTGTTATTAATTGATCTGCACTCATGTTTGATTGATGTCTGGGCTGTATAAATGGAAATTACAATGAACCAATGCTGGCACTGTAGATTGTATTGAACTGCATCATGGATCAGGGTACTTAATTACTATATAGTCGTAACGTTTAATTTATTTCTGCCCTCAAATATACTGTCACACTAGACTCAATAAATTGCATACTCATATTGAATACTTGCGTAGCATATTGTGTGTAAATAATAAATGTAGCACTGATAACTACATATCTTGTGACTTCATATCAACTGTCTAAACTGTGCCTGGTAGACCTGCCAGGAGAGAGGAACCATAGCTTAAGTGGTTTGTCTAAAAACCCCACTCAGGTTCCACCCCACAGGTCCAAAGCAAGGATTGGGCACTCTGCCCCACAAGCCCGAAGCAAGGGTTGGGTCATGGAGGAGTGGGGGTTCCACCTAGGCTTTCTGCCCCGCAAGCCCGAGACAAGGGTTGGGCAATAGGAGGTGGTAGACCTTAGGCCCCTTAAGGATTCCCCTCTCCTGATGGGCTGCACAACTTGTGTTTTTCAATCTGCAGTTATTATTATGTCTGACTTTAGATGCTAGATATTAAGGCTAACATATAGGATTGCAGAAATGTTTACACATGGTGATGCAGGTATTGCTTCAGAGTTGAGAGTAGAGTTTCAAACCCCTAACAGCCAGCAACTTTAGAGCCAATCAGGTAAGGGAACATTTCAAATTTGATGCTCTCATGCCTTCTTCCCATTATTCTCTTCTCACTACTATACTCTCTTCTTCAAAAATTGGAAACTGGCAAAATGAGTCTGTTTTTATCTTTAGTTGTTAGACGGGCTTCTTTAAGTTTAGGGTTAATTTAAAAGGGTGTGGGGGTCCTTGTGGGCCACCTGTTGATGTGTTTTTCGTGACCGCACCAACACAGAATAAAGTTGCCAACGGCTACCCTATTCTCTCTTGATCAAAGTATCCAACACGCTAAGATTGCGAGAGAGTTCGTGCGTTCAACTCCAAAGTTCCTTCTAGGCGTGGATAGTCTCAGTTGGCTTGATGTGATTTGCTGGTATTTCAAGGGGATTTACGCAATTGTTCAACAGTGGACAACAGACAGCAAATTAAAGGGTTTCACGTGGTTCGAATGATTTGGCAGGTAAGTGCAAGTTTCCTAACACTAACCAGAAATAAACTGAATTTAAATGAGTGCAAGGATAAGAGATGCTATAATTCTATTCTAAGGTGTGGGACATGGCGATCAATTCTCGCAGACTTCAACCGAGCTTTGCTTTGCCTCGCTTCGGACAGCTTCCACAAAACCGGTGCAATCTTCAGAGGAGTAATCAAAGGTATTCAAATCATGATTCAGCATGAAGACACCATCACAACGACACATGCTAACATATAAACCATAATCAAAGTTAAGTTCACAATGTTCCAATTGACCACGCAAGGCGAACCCACCATCAGCAAACCTGCTAGTGGTATGGATAAGTGAAGTTTTGTTCAAATTAAGCACCACATTCCAAAATTATTAACTACTTGCATGAAATGAAATCTACTTTACTTTAAGATACTTCAAGATTCTAAGTGAATTGGAAGGACGAAGAAGCCTCGCTAGCTACTCACAACAAAAGAAAAGATCACCATCAATGAAAACTCTTTTTATTGAGAGAGTGTTCACAACAACTTCTTACAAAGTATTCAAATGGAAGACTTTCCTTCCTTTTCAATCTAAGCTAAACTATCAAACTATGCTACCTTCTATTCTATCAATCTCCATCTATTCCTTCTTTGCTATTCTAATGAGGTACAAATGAGGGGGGAATGCCCCTTTTATAGTTGGCCAAATCCAGTGGACAGCTCAGATTCAATTACAATGAAGGGCTCAGATCGAGCCACATAAACCCTAACCCTAAAAACCGCCACCAAGAGGAGTGGGGTAATGAATGAGCAATTAATGTCCACCACCCTTTTAGAAGTTTCTTGTCCATAGACGCGTTCGCATTGCAAATTGGATGAGTTTGATCATCATGGATTCAACTTCTTCCTTCGTCTTGAGGGCATTTCAGTGCTTGAGGATGATCTTCTTCTTAGCTGTCACTCTTCAACTTTTCAACACCTGAGCCTTCATTATTTTTTTTCTTCATTTTGAACTTGAAAGATTTTCTTGTCTTGGATTCAATCATTCCCGCTTGCCATTTGCCTGACTACGTTGGGTGCATATTGAGTCTTTGAGGAGAAATTCCAACACTTAGCCATTTCTTCCAACATGCAACTTTTCTTCTTTCGAGGTTGTAATGTTGTCTTGGATTACTTGCTTCATTGTTTCAAGTCATTGTGCTCTGGCCTGTTGATGCGATTTTTGTGACCTCACCAATCAGCCGAAGAACAAAATAGTTTGGTCTACTCCGTTCTCTCTTGATCAAAGTATTCCATGCACTAAGATTGCGAGAAAGTTCGCATGTTCAACTCCAAGGTTCCTTTAGTGCGAATAGACCCAGTTTGGTTGATGTGTATTGCTGTGTTCGTACGAGGGGACTTACACAATTGTCCAGCTTTCTTGCAGTTAGCAGCTAATGTATGATTTTGAAGGGGATTCTCATGTGTATGATTTGGCAATGTGGTTCTTTTCCTAAAACTAATCAGAAATATACGGAAAGTAAAAGGGAAAGGGCCTAAGAAATTTGTACTCTATTCTAAATGCAGGGTATATGGGGCTTCGTTTCAATAGACTTCAACCAGATTTCGCCTAGCCTCCGTCGGACAGCCTCAGCAAAGTCGGTGCAATCTTCAAAGGGGATAGCGAAAGGTATTCAAGTTACAGTTTAACATACGTACACCATCAGAACAACGCATATAAGTATGTAAGCCATAACCGAAGTCAAGCACAAGATAATGTCCAGTTGACCACGCAAGGCAGACTTATCATCAACAAGCGGCTAGTGGTATGGAATAAAATGAAGCTATCTCAATGAAACACCATGCAGAGTAAGCTGCTTTTGTGAACTGGCTACTTTGGATGCAGGAAGAAGAAGTAGCACTTTGGCATTTCATGACTAGGCGATTCCATCATCAATGAAAAGATCTATTATCATAAAATGTGTTACACAACAATCTCTTCAAAAGTTTTCAAAGGGAAAACCTTCTCTCTTCTCCAAATTATGCAAAAATGCTCTACAATCTAGCTCTAACTCTATCTCAATTCTAGCTCTGATCTAATCTCTGATCTCTAATTTCTAATTCTAATGCCTTACAAATGAGGGGGACTCCCCCTTTTATAGCTAGCCAAGTCCCACAAGACGGCTAGGGTTACAATTAATAGAGTGGCCAGAATCGTGCCACCTCAGCCCTAACCCTAAAAGCTGCCAGAATAGGGAGTGGTACATTAAATGAATCAAAGATTCCCACTCACTCCCAAAATAGCAAATGCAATAAATGATCCATATTCAGTCTTCTAGAAGCTCCTCGTCCAGTAGTGTGTTCCCATTTGCCTTCTCTCTGATTGCCAACTCAACAAATCTGCTAAGTACGGCCTCAACCTCCTGAGCTGAAATCGGTGGAACACAATCTAACTGAAACTCTAACACTGTAACTGAGTGCTCGTGCCTCGTACAAGATTTTCTCCAAGCAGCCAACGAGTCCTGCGTGTTCTGGATCAAAGTGGAGAATGTAGCAGTATTTTCAAAGTCATCTTGTACGAAGGTCTTAACATCTGAGAAGAAGGGAACCAGCAAACCCCTCAAATTATCAAAA